>VZUI01045454.1:0-124819 GCA_013401135.1 Cettia cetti | reverse complement strand
CTCTTCTCGGCCAGCCCTTCCTCAGGGAGTCCCAGGGGGCCCTGCTCTTCTCGGCCAGCCCTTCCTCAGGGAGTCCCAGGGGGCCCTGCTCTTCTCGGCCAGCCCTTCCTCAGGGAGTCCCAGGGGGCCCTGCTCTTCTCGGCCAGCCCTTCCTCAGGGAGTCCCAGGGGGCCCTGCTCTTCTCGGCCAGCCCTTCCTCAGGGAGTCCCAGGGGGCCCTGCTCTTCTCGGCCAGCCCTTCCTCAGGGAGTCCCAGGGGGCCCTGCTCTTCTCGGCCAGCCCTTCCTCAGGGAGTCCCGGCCCTGCCGTGGGGCTCTGCACGGGATCGGGCCCTGCCGAAGGGGGCGGGTAGCATGCCGGGGACCGAGGGCTCCGGTGTCCCGAGTGCAGAGGACAAACGCGGGGCCGCGCAGGAAGCCACACTGGTTTAAGATCAAGATCCCCTGTTGTCTTAGCTCACCTTCGTGGGCTCTGGGGAGGACTCGTCATAAAGGAGAGCTTTGTGTAGCTGTTTAGGAACTTTTTGCAGTTTCTGATTGATAAGCGAGCAGTAAAAACCCCCCAAATCCATGGGCATTGGCGCGCTCCTGAGTTTACATTTTATCAGCAAATTCTTCTGTTACTGTGGTGTGTGGATGCAGCCTCTCAAGGCTCTTGTGCATGGGATGATGCTGGTTTTGTATGGTTGTGAAGGTGACGGCCATGCTCAGTCCACTGTTCCTCACCTTCTTGCCATTGATATTGGAGAGCTGAGTCGAGGCTGTGTAAGGGTCAGATTTAGCAATGAAATCTAACAGCTGTAAAATTGGGTCTGTAGTATGTAATTCTCATCTGTTGTTCTGAATATATGAGTACTTTTTTTTTTTTTGTGAGACCTTTTCTTGGAAACGTTGTTTCAAAAGATACTGAAGATCTTGGCTGTGCCCCTGGTCGGAGTGTTTGACATGGAAGATGAAATTACTTTTTGGAACTGTTTTGTCCTGTGGCATTGAATGTGGCTCTTCAGAGCCGTTGTGTGATGTGATAACTGGACTGATCCTTCGCACATTGGAGCTGTTGGGTAGGTCAGTCTGGTGCGTCTTTTAAATCAAAATAAGTAGACTGGACATAAGGAAGGCTTGTTTTACAGTGGGGAAGTATTCATGGACACGTTGGACAGGGCTTGGAACATCGTGGTCTAGTGAAAGGTGTCCCTGCCCATGGCAGGATGGATGGAATGAGATGTGTTTGAATATTCCTTCCAATCCAAACCGTTCTGTGATCTTCAGAGGCAGCATTTCTTTTTTATAGTGGTCTGTGAACTAGTAGGAATGAGTGCTCTATGTGGGTTGTGTGTTGGTGATGGTTCTTTGCACTGACAGTACCCATCTGCAGAGGGTGTTTGTCTCTTGTGGCACCATCTGTGCCCTTGAGCACTCTGGCCAGCGCGAGGTCACCTTCCCGTGAATGTTTGTGGTATGAACTTAGTTCAGGTGAGTATCTAGGTTAAAAATAAATCTAGGAAAAAGCTTGGGGTTTTTTACTGAACTTGATGGTTCTTCAAAAGTTGTGGAAGCTCAGAGGGAATTGGGAAACTTTAAAGGGCCTTTGGACTGAAGTAGTTGTGTGTGGCTTCAAATACCGTGGTAATGTATGCATGTGCTGAGGGGTCATCGTCACTTGCTTCAGAGTGGGAGTTCACTGGAGGTGCAACAGTGTGAAAAACTGAATATGCTGGACATTGTGGAATGTAAATACTTAAAAGATAGCAGATCAGGGAGTACGTTAGCATATTCAAGAACCTAGGGTTTCCTGTACATAGGCTTCCCAAAGCTGCTTTGAATTGTGCCTGTTGTTGCTCTTTTTTAGTGACTGAACTTGGACTATGAAAGATTTCTTTCTTTTGGTGAGAAATCTAGTTGTTTTTGTCACATTCTGGTGGAAGCTGATCTGTTGGATGTTGGAGGATCTCTAGCTGCTTTCTTTTTATTTTTCCCATGGCTGCACGTTGTGAAGTGTTTTTTTTCCTTTCCAAACAGTAGGGAAATTCAATAGCAGTACACAGAACTTTCTTACTTTAGATTAAAGCTTAGTTGACTAAGCAGTACAAGATGCAGCCCTTCCAGGCTAATAGTTGGGGTTTCCATCTTCAAATTGGAGTGAGGCTTTTTGGCTGGTAATTTTATTTATTTTTACTGGAGAGCAATAACAGAACAAGACATATATGGCAATAAAGATTGGGGGGATGAGGGGAAGGGATGTTTCTTGTGTTGAGCCTCTAGTGTGACCATTCTGGAGAGGAAGCAGCTGTGAGCCTCTTCCAAGACAAGACTCCGAGTAAGCAGGAGACTGTACAGGGCACAGGTGAGATTTCTGCAGGAAATCTTGTGAATTCTTCTGGTCATCTGCTTAGCAGATGAAATTCAAGTCTGAACACATGGCACGGACACAGAGGATGCTTTTTGTCTCTTGGCAGGGATGTGAAGGAAGGGCAGAAAAACAGAAAGGTTAAATGATAATATAACACGCATAAACTGGGTTTGATGTGAGTAGAAAGCTCCTACTGTAGGATCTTTTCTTAGGTTGAGGCAAAAACATTTGGAACTTGTTAAGCTTTATTGCATTTTATAGCATGGTGTCTGCATAAGGTAACTCAAGCCTTTTCTTTAAACTTAAAGCAATTTTGTTACTTGCAACATTAATGTTAGTAGCCTGACTTACAGGCATCTTCAGTGTGTTTATGTTCTGTTGTGCTTTTCACAGGTTGAGTATAGAGAGATGGATGAGAGTCTTGCAAACCTGTCAGAAGATGAGTATTACTCTGAAGAAGAGAGAAACGCTAAAGCTGAGAAAGAGAAAAAACTGCCCCCACCACCTCCACCAGCTCCTGCAGAAGAAGAGAATGAAAGTGAGCCAGAGGAGCCATCTGGTGAGTAGAGAGAGACTTCTCCTCTGAAGCTATTTACCTGATTTGCTAACAGAAATTAGGTAGGATCGGGTGTGGCATCATGAATCCCATGTCTGGTTTCAATCTGGTTTTGAATAATTGTTCTGTGGTGTTTTATTTGCTGGCCCCATATGTGGAAGAAGGGGAGAAATGCAGAACAGCCTGATAAAGATAGGAATATGCATTAATATAATTCCAAATGAAGCCAAACCTCTTGTCTTGGATTCTCATGATCCTTATTGACTTGTCTTTGGAAGCCTGTTGACCAGAATAGCCTCTCTGGCTCTTTGCTGCCACACCTGTGTATGAACATTCACTCTTTCCTCAGAGAGAAAAGAGGTTGGGTTTATGGGGGGGTTGTTATGCAGAAGAGTGTTATGTGATTCCTGTGGCTTTAAAATATGACTCTAATCTTAAGTTCTGGTTGGATGCTGCTTGCTTAAATTTCAGTGCTTTCCTTATTAGCTTAGACAGGGCTTCACTTTACATTGAGAAGTTTTTTGGTCAGTCTTGTTCAGGAGGCAGCTTTTGAAGTTTGTGGCAGTAGCAGTACCCTGTTCTTTATCTCCAGTTTACAGCTGCCACCATTAGTGAGGTCTGTTGGTGGGGTATCACTCAGCTGCCTAGATGGTCACGCTTTTGCAAAGTTCAGTCGAGATTTCATGAGCTAATGTGTATACTAGTTGGTGTTAGTAAAGAGCTGAAATCTAGCAGTTGAACCTTTGCAAGTTTTTCACTGATGTGAGTCACTGTTAGTCTTCAGTTATCCTATTTTCTTTTTGGCTGGCAGGCTTGATACCATAGGATTGATGTTAGCTTGGGGATACCTACCTTCAGTTGCAAAAAAAAAGTTAAAAGCTGTGGGTGTGTTTTATCTCTTACCATTTGCCATTGTAACCTCTCCTTGTTGCAGCTGTTGGCTCCTGCCTTGATACAGGAATACTATAGCTCCTGCTTGACTGAAACTCTTGCAGTGATAAAAAGCCTGGCGCCCTAATTTTAGCTGATGTAGCAAAAATGGAATTGTAATAGGTGTAATTAAGCAAGTATTTTAGGCTTACTATTTCATTTCACTTAGACGTGTTTAATCCTTGAGAACTAATGTTGATACACTTTATTTCTCTCAGATTCCATTTTGCCTCTAAGAATGATTATTGAAATCAGTTTGAGGCATTATCAGTGAAGTACAGGGGAACAGGTTTTGTCCCATGAAGGAAGAAATATGGAAGATCAGCAGTGATGAGTCATGCTGTTCTGTACACACCACAGCATGTTAGTCAGTTATTTTGTAAGCACTGTATTTAGCTGTCTAAATACAATCAATTTTCAAACAGGCTGTATCAAAGCTGCCTAGAAATGAGTAGATTTCAGGTCATCATATCATTTCTCTATTCCTAGAATCTGTGAATATGCATGAAGCAATAAAGTAGAAAAATGACAGATTTCAAGCTAGTCTTGCTGCAATTTTAAAGATTTCTGAGACTATAGATGTTTGTGGATCTATTTTTGTCTTTATTAATATAGGTGTCAAGAACATCAGGTCATCTTATGCTGGCTGTTAAAAATGCATTGAAAATTCTAATTCAGCCACCCTTTAGAATGAGGAGGCAGCATGGAGTCTGCTGTATATAAAAGCAGTGTTTATAATTGAGATTTTCTCTCTCTGTCACTTTAAAGGAAAAATTGAAGTATTCAATAAGAAATACTAAATTGAACAGTAATACTAGTGTAGGTTTGTATAGTGAAAATCTAGGAAAAATTTAGCGGGGATATTACTGTTAATTTATTCTCATTGCAGACCTTAAAAATTCATTTCTGTGTTTAAAGCCTGTAAAAATGCAATTAATGCAGTAGAGGCATGAAGTTGTCACAGCTTTTGTGCTGAAAAGCCTAATTGTGCAACTTCAAAGCGTCCTGGTGCCAGTGTCTGATACTTGATTAGCCTGTCCCCACAGGCAGCTCATGGTGAAGGGAATTATTAAGTGTCACACTACAAGTGACAGTACCTGGTCTTCCTTGAGTAGGTTCCATTCAAGTGTTCAGCTGTGGGGAATTCCAGGTGTTTTGGCTGCTACAGTCTGGATTTGCAAGACATACTGCATGCTATTGCAGAGCAGTTTTAAAAGGCGTGACAGTATTTCATAGTTAAGGTAATTTCCTTAGAGTATCTCTTCTCTTTTTACTTGAGAAATATTGACTAATAGCAAAAAGCTTCCAAACTCCCTTTCAGTGCTGACTGATGACATTTGTGTTCTTGTTTGCCAGTATCCCTTTTGGAATCGAGGATCTTGCTTCTTTTGTTGTTTTGGGTTTTTTTCTCTTAAGAATCTTTTTGTTTTGTTTTGTTTTTCCTCACCAAATTGGATTTTCATTTTTAGAACTACAGAAAATTTTCTTTACTAGCTCTTGGCCTTCTAGTGTTGTCAGTATTACTTTGTGGTAATCCTATATTTTTAGGTGCTGTTTTCCAGGGGACTAAGTATGATCAAGATTAAGATCAAGGGAATGGTCAAGCTTAGTGGTGCTTTGTCTCTTTATTTTGTCTGGCTTCTCTGTTTTCCAAATAAATTCAGTACTCTGGTAACTCGTGTGCAGCTATTCTTAATTTTGAAACAGTGGATAATCACTTGAAGTAGATTCCTTTGTGGACCTTCTTCCTCACTGCTCTTCAGCTGATGGTCTGTTATTCTGTTGCCTTGAGACTTTGAGCAGGTTCTGCTTTTGCACATGTTCTGTTGAGCTGCAATAGTTTGATGTTAACAGGGATCAGGAATTTACTTGCTGCTAGTTCCTTTAAAGCTAGACCTTTTCTTCCAGGGAAGGAGAGGCAATCTTCACTAGCAGGCCTTGTTTCCACACTTCTCTGCTCAGACTGAGTCGCACTTAGAATTGTGTCCAAGCAATCAGTAATAGTGATGAGAAGAGAAAGATTCTGATTTCCTTCTGTAAGTAAGCCGAGAGCAAGTTTTTCCCCTCTGGTCATTGTCAGTGTTAATTCAGGGATTATGAATGCCATAAGCTGAAGTCAGAATCTATTTAATTTCTTAACTTACAGAAGGCACAGGTGAAACTTACTGCAAATTAATGGCCTACGCTTGACTGTAAATATTCATGTTTCAATTGTGTTAGTCTCCCCCAGAATGGAAGCAAGTCTTGAAAAGTTCCCTGCAAAATAAACTACTTGCAATGTGGATTAAGTAAAGAATTATATCTTGCTGTTGCAGATATGTTTATTCACAGAATCTTAACTTGGGTCTTGTGAGGCCTCTCAAAATACAGTTGTTTGTCACAGTCTTTCTCTGAGTTTTCTTATTTCCCTACTGGCAGACTGATTTTATACAAGTATTAATTGTGGCTTCTCCGCTGTACTGAGGGAAAATGTCTTGTTTCAGTTCTTGTTTTATCTGTAGATGTTTAATGTTGTGATATTCTAGATTAATCCAGTTCAGCACAGTATGGAAACATTTGTTTAACTTTGTGTCTTGCTTTAGGGGTTAATTCTGTAGTTCAGATGAAATTCTTCTCAGTTAGTGTGTCCCCTAAGAGACTTAAATTAGACTCTGGCCAAATTGTCCACCCAGACTCTAAAGAGTATTAACAATTGTGTGTTTACCATCAGGTTAGACCTTGCTTTTACGTGTTTGGAGATTACACCTGAACAGTTGTGCTCTAGGAAGCGGCTGTTCTGTTTTCAGTGCATATTGGTTTGGACTTGCTGACTGTTAAAGTGTGTGGTTTGAAGGAGCCTTGGTACAGCAGGAGCCAGCTGAACATCTCTGGAGTGTGCCATGGCTTCCTGAGCTCTGCAGGTGATGGGACTTCAGGCAATCGTCTGATGGTGGAAGAATATTTCTCATGAGCTGAATTCAGAGCTAGATTCTCCTGTGAAGTGAGCAGTGTGTGAGGTGTGTAGTGGCTTTGTTCCTGCAGTCATTGCAGCTGTCCTCATCTCTCTTCTCAATGTGCTCTGTTCCTACTTGTGTTGCAGTCCTGTTTAGGACTTAGATGCAGGCTAAGGTAATTCTGAGACTTCTTCAGATCTTTCAGATGAATGCTTAGCCTTTCCTCATGTTTCCACTGCTGGGAATGTTGAAAGACTGATGTCTTTCAGTGCTGGGTATTGATCACATCACTGATCAACGATATGACATGTATTTGGCTTCAAAGACAATCTTAGTGTGTTAGAGTACTGATGATGTATCAGGGGTACACCATCAGAGTGTTCTAAGCCTTTCAAGAATTGTTCTAGCATCAAGCTTAAAGGAAGGGTTTATGGGGGGGGGGGGAAATAGGGTCTCCTGAACATGAGGCTTTTCAAAATGCTTTAAACTATCTCCTTGGGATATGGGGAGACTTGGGAGCACCAAAGGCAATACTGTCAAATTCTTAGGGATTGAGATCCACAGTATATGATGGTATCCATCTGCCAGATCATAAGTATTTAGCCACCAGGAATGCTGCATATGGTGTACTTCTTTATTTCCCATAAAATCTGATGTAAAGCATTCCAGTAACCTGGATAACACTTTAGAACATAACTTTTTGGTGCCCTGAACCTAGGTTCCAGAAGATGGGATTCTCAGAAAATGGGTTTAGTTAGTTGGTGAAATTTAATACCTAAAACGCCAACTGCCGGGCCTTTATGTCCAGTATGGTTTAACTTATGGAGTAAGGTCCCTGAGTTCTCCTCTTTCCTTCCACAGGGCAAGCAGGAGGACTTCAAGACGACAGTTCTGGAGGGTATGGAGACGGCCAAGCATCAGGTGAGGGTGGCGTTTGATGCTTGCCACTGAGTAGCAAGAGCCGCCAAGTTAGGGATTGATGCTTGCAAGTGCGCATGGGTGTGGTTGTCCCGAATTTAGCAAGAGATGCAGGAGTTGTGTACCCACCTGTTTAAAAAGTGTGGGGTATTCAGAGTTCAGTCGAGGTCTATAACAACTGGAAAAGGACTCTAGCTAACCTGTGTTGAAATGCCTCAGGCCGATCTCTCATCCCTCCACTCCTCTCATGTTCAGAGGAGTCTAAATGTACAGAAAGCTGTTTCTTACCTAGCCAGTTTGTACCACCTAGATTGACACAGAGGGCTTTAGAACAGTATGCCCTTTTTTCTAATCTGCTGAAGAAACATATCACGGAGTACCTTTTTGCTTCTTTCTTTTTGTCATTTGAAAGGGTTTCTGTTTGACCTGTGTGCCAGCACTTAGCCCAGGAGATTGTCTGCTGGGCAGATTCATAGTCTGCTGCTCACTGGACTGGATTGTGAATTGCATTCGCCATTTGGCCTTGGTACTGCTGCTGGCAGTACTTACTGCTTCATTCACAGGATTGATGTCTTAACTCTTGAGTACTTGGAGTGCTACTTAAAGTCTTCCTCCAACTCTGCTGCTTTTGCTCTCACTTCAGGATTAGGGTTTTGAACAAGAGTCAAAGGTTCCAGAACCTATTCTGTACCTCCAAGTTGCTCTTTTTGAAGCAGATAGAACTTCAAGATGCTCATCTATGAGTGCATCCTTTGCTGTTGTAAGTAAGGGAGCCAAATATTGTTGCGGGTTTACCACTTGCATGGAACTGCTGGTTATTATGGCTCATGGGCTTAAGGATGCATTGCTTATTTCATTTTTAGGTAGGCATTGGCTTATTGGAAATTCTGCATATTTTGTGTTTTGTATTGTATGGTGAGAGTATGCTCTAACAACTGTCCAATTCGACAGCCAAAATCCTTTCATTCAGTGTGTTCATATACAAATGTTTTAGTAAGTCTTTAAATGAGCAGCATTCCTCAGGGTTTCTTCTGTGGAGAAGAAACTCAATACTCAAAACTTCAGCCATTTGGTTGCTAGTGCTGAATGTCAGGAAATGGGGAAGTGTGTGTGCGCAAACGTGTGCGAAGAGGAGCTGATAATCCAGTCTAGGCAGAGCCTTCCCAAGGAGAAGCATGTAGTTTTGAACGGGTGATCCCTGTAATGTGTGGCTTTCATGAAAAAATACAAGCAGTAAGGGTGTGAAGTGGGATTCAGTCAGCCTGAAATTCAAATCCATTTAGACTTGAGCTGTGCAGTTGCAGAAGACTGTTCAAGGACATTTAGTTCTTATAAGATCTTTCAGTGGTTACCCAAATAAAAATGCTATCTTTGCTATTAACAGCTATGCTCTTTCTAAATTCTTGTATGGAACACTCTTGTGGGTTGTTTTATTAGTTGGTTATTGTTTTGGTTTTTTTTCCCCTGAATACCTGTGCTCATCTGGAGCTTCTCTTATTCTAGTTTTAAAGTTTGGGTATTGCCATGAAAGATATATGGCCTTAAAAGCCCCTCCAACTCAACCCACCTTGGGAGTTCTTTTCAAAACTGTTAGCAGCACCATGTTCTCTGGCTGCTTAATTTGAAGAAATAAATCCTAGAACTTTTCAAGAAAATGCTAAGTTGCCTTAAATCCACACATCTGAGAGCTTGCTGGTGTTTGATGACTAAATGGCTTTTTAGCAGGTACCTGGAGAAATACACTTCTTTTAGCACAAACCTGTAAGACGGAGTCAGGTTCAGCATTTCAGGTCCTTAACTGGCCGTTCTCTGAAAATTGTGCTGCTGAGCTTTTTGCTAGCACTTGAGGATCTAGAGCCTTAATTAAGATTGTTGGCATTAATAAAGTATCAGAGAATTGGTAACTGGTTTGATTTCCAGCCCACCTTTACAGAATTCATAGCTGAGCATGTGCATTCCTACGCAGATGTTGGCACACTTGGGCCAGTGTTAGCTGGAAGGACAGCACAGGGGCTGGGGGATGTCTGTTGCTGGAGAAACCGAAGTCGTAGTAGAGCTGTGGGTTTCTCTTCCATAGCTGAATATTAGTGCAGGAAACAGTATGAGTGTGTCAACTTCTCCTGTGGTTAATTTTATTTTACTTGCAATGCTCTGTAGATTGTATTACTAATTTCTTGTAAAATTTAAGTAAATGATTACAAAAAGTTTTCTTTACCTTGAGTCATCACACAAATCTTTTGATCTTTACTTGTGAATGAATTTTTGGTTGTAGGTATTTTTTGGTTGGTTGTTTTTTTATTGTTTGTTTGGTTTGGGGTTTTGGTTGGTTTTTTTCTTGTTGTTGTGGGGTTTTTTTGTTTGGTTGAGTTTTTTGTGTGGTTGGTTTTGGTTGGCTCGTTTTGGGGGTTTTGGTTTGGGGTTTTTTTGTTAGTTTCACAACCATATCCTTCCTTGATTTTTTTTCAGTACCTTTGGGAAATAAAAATGCTTGGAAGTTAAAGGGGTGTGTGGTGGCACCAGAAATAAAAGCAGAGAACTCCTCTCCCTGGTACAGTGACAAGTACTGCTGTACATGGTACCTGAACTTCAGACTCTTAAACAGTTGTCTTGGTTAGTGTAACACAGTGCAAGCTTATATTTACTTGGCTGTTTATTGTAATCTTTTAAGCAATTCCAGTTTCAGCAAGTGATCTTAATCATCCTATGTTACTTGTGGGGTTTTTTTGCCCCTGGGATGTATTGGCTTCTGTCTTTCTAGATTGAGTGCCTTGTCCTCTGTCCTGATCGAAGTCACTTCCAGGACGTGGGAGATTTATATTTTTCTTGCTCTATTTCTCATTTCAGTACTTTTTTTGCTTGTTGTGCCTGCAGGATTTGCTTTCTGCGTTTGTGCTGTAGCACTTTATGCAGCTGTGTCTTAGTTTATCACTTTTTCTATAGTAAAACTTAACAGAGTCTGAGGAAAACAGGGTACAGAAATGTAGTTACATCACTGCCAGTGTGCGTGAATTGGTAGATGTGCAGGTTCCTATATGAGTGAAGGCTTTCCATAGAGAAAACCTCTCCTGTATGGGTTCAGCATCAGTCTTTTATATGAGGGACATTTAAAAAGAAAAGCAGGAAATCTGTTTGTAGGCAGCACTTGGGGAGGGAGCACAGGAAATGCATAAGTATGATTGCATTTCATTGCACTGCCTGCTGTAAATATATCAGATATGCAAAATGAGAGTTTAAGGTGGGTTCCTCCAGCTGGAGAAGGTCAGTGCCAATTAAACTTTGAGGAGCAGGTGAGAGGGTATGGTAGGTGTTGTGCTTGTATATTACAGGTATTTTGGCTTTGAACAGGTACTAAAACAGTTTTCCAGTTCTGTTAGAAACCACACAAATTAAGGACAGCATCTAAAATAGTTATGTTTTACTGTTAATACATATATCTATGTGTGTGTGCTATATGTAATGTATGGATATGTGCCCCTGCCCCACTTATTTGTCAGGCTTTGTTTTTTTGGGGGGTTTTGTTTGCTTATTTGTTTTATCTCCCCTGTAGTGTAGCTTTTTCATTATCTCTAGATACCTGTAATTCAAAGAACTGTTGACTTGGAAGCCTGTACATCTTGCAGAAGTAAATAAACGGACTAAATGAAAACATCCCTTGAAATTGGCCACTGTATCATCTCATGGCTGAACGCCCTGGCTAGGAAGGGTAGTGTTCCTTTGCAGTGCCTGTAGACTACTTGTCTTTTTATTGTAGGTGTGGAGGGTGCAGCTTTCCAGAGTAGACTTCCACATGACCGTATGACATCTCAAGAAGCTGCCTGCTTCCCTGATATAATCAGTGGGCCACAGCAGACCCAGAAGGTGTTTCTGTACATCAGGAACCGCACCGTAAGTTTGTTGTGAAAGTATTGGTGGAAAAAGGGTAGGAAATCTGTGTACCTTGCTAAGACTTTTTGACAGTTACCATGTTGATGGAATTATTGGTTTTGAGACAGTGGGGTTTCATTTCTGGCATCTTGTCATGCTCTTAAGTTGTTGAGGAACATGCTTTCCAGTTCTTGATCAAAGCAGTGCTATGAGCAGCATAAAGAATCTGTAGTGCATTCACAATGTCCAGAACAGGGATTAAGGCTTTCTCCTGTATTTTGAAAAGAGTGTTTTGGAAAACTAAAGTCGTGTTAGAAAAATTACAGTAGGAAAGCAAGAAATATTTTGAAAATTACTGTGTTACCATAGTTAAGAGACAAAACACCTTATGCACCACTCAGTTTTCTCACAGACTAAAGATGATCAAGAAACATCATGGGGTACTGACCATGGTAACACCCAGTGCTTAATAACTTAAGAAGTTATTTAAAATGTATGTGTGGTGGTCATCTTCATGCTAAGAGCATGACTTCTGCTATTCCTGTAAAATTTTCCTCTAACTCAAGTTGAAACTTCTGGGAGGTCATGAGGTGTAAAAACAGGCCAGAGTATGCCACAGAGTTTGGAGAACAATTTGCATGAAATGAATAATGAGTAATCCTTTTACAAATGTGTTGGAAGCAGAAAAGCCTTCCACTGAAACAAAGAAATTACTGGAGAGAGATATTTGCAGGGAAATCCAGCACTGCTAGTCTGATGGCTTTATTCACTACAGAGGAACTCAGGGAAGTTCCTGAGCAAGAATCCTGTTTGAGGAGGGCTTGTGAGAGGAACTCTTCCAGCTAGAATAGCAGAGACTGTGGAACAGCTAATATGAGCCCAGTGCTCAGCACAACTGCAAACAGCAGTGTGCAGCCTTCTCAATAAACCATTTGCTTCAAACAGCCTCCCAAATTATAAGGAAATTATTTCTTATTCATTCCTATTCATTATAGTTGTAGAATTTCCACTTGAATTTGCTATCTGTGATGAATGAAGCTCAGTAATGATTAATTATGGAATGCAAATCAAGTGGAAATGCTATGTATGACCTAGATCTAGGCATGGAACAGTAAAATTATGTAACTCCTGCATCTGTGCTACGAAGTAGGAGTTCTGTTGGGAAAACCATTCTTTTCTAGTATGAATTGACCTACTAATGTATCACAGACAATTCTTCCTGCTCGATGTTTGAACTGTAAATGTCCTGTAAATATGCTTTTCTGTGTAGATGTGGCCATGTCTTATATTGGTGAAGATGGATTGGATCATTAAATATTGGAGATAAATAAACCTTATAATGTGATAAGTACTGCTGTAGCTTCTACAAAAACATGAAATCTGATGCCAAAAAGACAGTGCTGGCTGACATTGCCAGCTGCACACATCTTTGTGCTACCTTGGTGTGTTTCCACTTACTTGAAATGGTGTGAGAATTTCAAACAGACTGCATTGCATCTGAAGGAGCACTGGAAGGTGAAGTTCAATGTGGCATGGGTAGTCCTGCCAAAGTTTAGTTCATTAGGGGGTTTCATCTCCTGACAGTATTTGTTAGCAAATACATGCCTGGAAAACACCTCTTTTGTATTGCTTATTGTGACGTGTTGTATTGTTTGTTTAAATACAGCTGCAGCTCTGGTTGGATAACCCAAAGATTCAGCTGACGTTTGAAGCAACGATCCAACAATTAGAAGCACCTTATAATAGTAAGTCAAGCTTTTCTTTGCCAAAATTGTACTGTATGTATCGTTGCTGTTATCTTTTGCTGTCGTTTGAGGAAAAGCTGCCAGAGGTGCTTCAGTCCTTTGTTAGTGAGCTCCATGAGTGGTTGTGTTCAGACTGGGATTTTGCATTATACTCATGGTTCAGATTTGGTAGAGTTCATTGTCTGCTAAAGAAATATCACAAGATTCATAAAAGCCACTAAAATATGGATTGTTACAGTAGGGTTAATTTATGTGCAGCTTTTAAGGTTTGCTACAGCTTCTTATTAATCATGTTTTTGGGAGGTTTTTTTAAAGATTTAAACAGACTGAGTGTGATGCAAGAAGGCAGTAAAAGAGTGAGAAGTTACTGCTTGCAATGGAGACCATTCTGCACTTCTCAGACAAGATCCCAATAAATTCGATAAAGGTGGAGGGTAGCCATAAAAATAATTGAAGAAGAAAATAGTGCTGAAATGAATGCAAATATACTGTCAAGAATTGCAAAATAGGGAATTATCGCACTTTTAAAAATAAAAAGGAGAATTCAGTGCTGCAGAAGTATTGGCATAATACCAGCAAATCACATGACAGTTCTGTGTCATGATCTTTGTGTTTTGCAGTTAGTTTCAGAAAAGGTGTTCTTCTGCACTAGATTAAAAGAAGCATCTAATGCCCTGTACAGCATTTCAGGCAGGATTCAAAACTGCAGTACAGCATGGGTGTTTGTCAGAAAAGTCACCTCCTCAGGAAGATGAGTGGGTCAGTAAGGCAGCAGAGCTGTAGGGCAGGATGTGTTTAGTGGGACTTGACCAGATTGCTGCTGTGAATATGTCCTCAGTACATATATGCTGCTGAACATACAGAATAATTTTGAAACTTCATACATTCTTTTAGGTGACACAGTGCTCGTTCACAGGGTTCACAGCTACCTGGAGCGTCATGGGCTGATTAACTTTGGAATCTACAAAAGAGTGAAGCCTCTTCCAAGTAAGAAGCTTGAACATTGTTTCTAACTGAAGTTTTGTTTTATTGTTCCATGATTTCTTAGGACATTTTTTTGAGTGCTCTTTTCTAGAATTGCAGTGCTAAGAAAATAAAAAAAGGCTGGAAAGCCATATGGCTATTGGCGTTTTATTTTGGCATAGAGAAGCCATGTAGTTATGTAGATCACTTTGAGAGGAAAAAATCTTGGCGTATCTTCTGTAGATAATTCAATGACTGTCACTTAATGAATTATCTTGGTTCCTTATTTGAAGTCAGAAACACAATATTGTACTTATATCTGTTACATGTTTATGTGATTCTCGAATTTTGCAAGTGAATTTCTCTGCCCTTTTTAGGTTCTATTCTTCTGAGGCAGAAAGAAATAAAACAATGATACTTTGGCCCCGGTAATTAATATGAATTGCTTTCTTCTTCAGACTGGAAGCATTTTTTTCTCCTGTTTTCTCCCTTGTTCCAGATGTACTGCTAGTGTATTTTCCTTGTAACTGTCTCAGCATTACATTCAGAATTACTTCAGTTTTCTTTTTGTTAAAGAATTTGTTCCGTCAGAACTACTCACAAGAAAAAAGCTGGGTTTTGTTCTTGGTACCTCTTAAATGTAATTTTTACATGACTGTTTGGAATTTAGTATTGCACATATAAAGGACTGCTCCAGCTGATTTTTCTCTTTCTTTAGCCAAGAAGACAGGAAAGGTGATCATTATTGGTTCTGGAGTCTCTGGGTTGGCAGCAGCTCGCCAGTTGCAGAGTTTTGGAATGGATGTCACAGTTCTGGAAGCCAGAGTATGAATTTCTCTGCTATTATACTTCTATATGGCAACTTAACCAGTCACCCTGTTCAGTACTAGAACGGGGCTGTGTCCCAGCAGCATGCTCAGGGTGGGTCAGCACGTGTGGTGTTCCAGGCAGTCAGGATGAATTGCTGATACTGAACCTGTCGCACAAGGAACTGAGTGGATCTGTTCTTGCTGGCAGCTGTCTGATGCTTTCTCAGAGCTGGGCTGGATAGACAGCTGCTAGTGTTGTGTGCTAACACACACCAGGAACAGCGTAGAATGACCTTTTTCCATGATTAGAAATTGGTTTTTCATCAAAGAGCAGAATGCAAGTCCAGAATGCTTGACTAAAGGGAAGACTAAACAGAATTTTAAGAGTGTATTATGAAGAGTTTCTTCAAATGTGGGAGAGGGCAGGAAAAATACTAGAAATTATAACCGTGTATTGACAGTCTACAGAGTTACAAATATATGAAAAATATATAAAAAGCTAAAAATCTTTAGGCATCAGAGGGTGGAGAAAATCTAGTACATAACTAAATTTGTGCAGGTTGAAGTGATTTGCTTTGGTATCAGAGTAGATCCTGTCATAACAGGTAAAAGAATTATAGAAGAAAGGCCTCATAAAATCAAGCCTGCTCTGCTAAATTGCCAAAATTAGCCTGTCACTTCTTCTAAGTAATTTGCAAGTTCCCGTGCAAAAACAATCTTGCTATGAAAACTCATTAGCACAGCAACCTATTCTTGGGTTGTGAAAAATAAGTGCATCTGTGCAAACAATAGGATCTGTACCCTGAGAACCCATAAAGGAAAGATGTAAACATCCTGAATCTTAGCACATACACACAAATCACCTTCTGACCAATAAATGAAGTAGTAAGAAAACTACTAGCCAATAGGTGTTGCACATGAGGTCTGTGAAAACTGCATAAAATAAGTTATGTGAATAAAGAATTGGCTTTTCCCACATGAAAATAATGGAGTCTCAGCTGCCTTATTACAATAGATCCTAATGTAGAAATAGTGAAATCTGCCCAAATCAGGTTAGGCATCTTTTTTTTCTGTTTCTTTCCTTTTTTTCTTCTCTTTTTTAAAATGCTACTTAAGCATTTTATTCCTTAACTTAGGTAAATTAATTGTCATTGGGTTTATTTGCAGAGGTTTTTGGAAAAGTGTATGTTCTGTTTATTGAACCTTCAGTTAAGAGATTACTTGCACCATGTTTTGTAGATGTTCCAGTGATAATATTTCAGTGATATGTCTTACTGAATGTAACAGGAGTTTTAATATCTTACTCTTGTAAAAGGACCGAGTAGGAGGAAGAGTTGCTACCTTTCGCAAAGGGAATTACGTCGCTGATCTCGGAGCAATGGTGGTAACAGGACTTGGTGAGTTTTTCAGAATCAAAAGGACCGGAGAGCAAAATCGGGGGCAAGATGCTGGAAGTGTGAAACCTTAATGCTATTTTATTTCATGGTCAAAATAATTGGGTGTTTTTAACTCTTAAGAAAGTGTTTGTTCTCCTTCAGACTTTTTGGCAGTTAGTAGTTTTCATAAGTAGCAAAGCTGTATGATGGGAGAGACCCTAAAGAGACAGAATGTATTCTTTCAATTTACATGGGAAAACAAGGGAGGAGGGGAAATGCAGAGCTGTTCTAAAGAGAAAGCCCTTCTTCAGAGTTTAAACCCCATAAGTACTTTCTCCATGTGATTCCAAAAACAGTTGTAAAAATAATGGCAAGCAAGCTAATTTCTTCCTATTTATTACTATTTTATGGGATGGCATCAGTTATTGATGTGGTTACTCTGCTAAGAAGATGGGCAAGTGTTTAGTGTGGAATATCCTTTGGCAATGTACTGAAATGACAAAATACTGTAAAACCTATAATAAATCCCCTTTTTTACTGACAGCCTACATTTGGTATCTGTTTCATGATTAGTCTTAATAAATTGCATAATACAGAAGCTGGTTCCAGACAAAGAACTGAACTCGCACAGTCATGGCAAAACAGATTTTAGCTTGCCTGTTGAAAGACTGTAATATTTTTATGTTTAATTCATAAAATCATGGAATCTTAAGGGTTGGAAGGGACCTTAAAAGATCTAGTGCCAGTCACCTGCCATGGACAGGGAGACCTTCCACTAGACCGGGTTGCTCAAGGCCTTGTTCACCCTGACCTTGAACACTGCCAGGGTTGGGGCATCCACAACCTCCTTGAGCAGCTGTTGTAGTATCTCACCACCCTCACAGGAAACTACTTCTTCCTAATAATCCAGCCTGAATTTCCCCTCATTCAGTTTGTACCCCTTGTCATATCAATACTGTTTCTGACAAGGAGTCCTTCCCTGTAGGAACCCTTCAGATACTGGAAGTAGGTATTTGGTGGGCGGGTTGTTTTCCATTGCAGGAATCACTGAAGTGCAGACCTTTGGCAGTGTTACACTAAGTCACTGGAATGCATACACTGGAATTGGTGTTTTAATCTCTGAAATTGCATTAACTGTGGAGTTTTAATTGTAGACAAATTTTACTGGAGTCTCTGTTAACTGTATAAAATCTTTCTCAGGAGGAAATCCCATGGCTGTGGTCAGCAAACAAGTAAATATGGAATTGGCAAAGATCAAACAAAAATGTCCACTTTATGAAGCAAATGGACAAGCTGTAAGTCTTGATACTGTTTCCACGAACCTTTTAAAAAAGAAGTAATATCTCAAATATGTTTGTTACCAGGCTATTGGTCTAGCATGAAATGGCTTCCAGTGAGAGGGAAGAAGAAAAGTGTTTCCTTTTTAGGCATTTTAGTAATATTGTAGCATACCTGCACATATTCTTCTAAAAGCTCCTCTTTCCACCAGAGTTTTACCTTTGCATTTCAGAGGTTTTGCAGAGGCCAAGTTCTCTCACCTTTGTTTAACGTGTGCATGGTTTTACAGACGTGAGGTTTGCTCTTTCCAGCACTTGAGCTCTCATTGTTTAGCAGGTATTTTCACACTGGCAGCACTCACTGTTTAACTGAGTATCATCAGCACAGTTAAATCCCACCATTCCATACTTGTCCTGCAGTGTTTCCACAAACATCCTAGAAAAGCTGGATTGGTAGTTCTTACTCACAGTGACCATTCGAGAAGATAAATTACTGTCTGTCTACTTCACTGAGCTGTGCCAAGTCTTCTAAAGCCTTGTGGTTGTGCAGAGCCACCCTACCATCAGAGTCTTTGGCAAGCTTCTTGTAGCTTTGATGAACACACATTCCTTTCCATTAAGGAAATTTTATGAGCCCGTAAGGCAGTTGGGTTTTCTCTTGCAAGAGAAGTCTGCTGTCATTGTGGTTTGACAGCTCTTCTTACGCCCATCCTGGCAATGCGTGACATTTTGTTGTACTGACCTTGATGTCTGACCATTTGAGAGAGCTAAGGGTATTGAAGTTTTTCTCCAAGGGCTGTTCTCAGCAACTGTATTATTTATGAATGGGTTAAGAACAATGTTTGTTCTTTTGTCTCCTAGGTTCCCAAAGAAAAAGATGAAATGGTGGAGCAAGAATTTAATCGTCTGCTGGAAGCCACATCCTATCTCAGTCATCAGCTGGATTTTAATGTTCTCAATAATAAGCCTGTCTCCCTAGGTCAGGCTCTGGAGGTTGTCATACAGTAAGTGACTTCTCTCTTTTTTGTAGACTTTCCTATTTTGTGGATTAATTTCCAAAAGATACCTGAAACAACTGTGCTCCTAAATGTAAACATTACCCTCTTAATACAGATGCTTGATCTCACAGATGGTTAAAGGAGAAAACCTCTCTTCTTGAAAGTTTCCTGAAAATCATTGCAACAGTGACTCAGTGTGGATTGGTGTCCATACAGTGCACTAACACTTCTTGAAAGCTAATGGCAGTTGTAATGGCCCTTAACAGCAGAAGGTAGTTTGCACTCATGTTTTAGCTAGTCGTGTATCCCTTATTTACAGAAACCTGAATTAATTTTCTAATTGCCATACAAGTATTTACTAAAGTATTCTATGACGTGGTTTTATTGCGTTCCAGTAATTGGATTGTGATAAGAAGTTTTCTCATTAACACAAGGATTTTATGTTGAGCTGACTCTCACTTCTCATTTTTTCCAGATTGCAGGAGAAGCATGTGAAGGATGAGCAGATTGAGCACTGGAAAAAAATTGTGAAAACACAGGAAGAATTGAAAGATCTTCTTAACAAGGTCAGATGATGACATTTAGAACAAGAGGATAACCATTGTGTTCCTCAGAAAGTGGCAAAATGTACAAAAATGTCCAAAGAAAAATATCAGAAAGTTGCTATTAATGCTGTTCTTAAAATATCTCTTTACTTAAGACATACTTAGAAGCCCTGTTAGGGCAAAGGTGTCTCGTGCTTGAGGTGGAGAAAACCATAAAACATAATATGGAAAAAAAAAGAAGAGGACAGACATGATAAACAGTGATGTTTCATAGCTTCCTTTAGAGATGCTGATACTGGCTGAGGCTTTTGGGGGCTATTTAAAAATGTTTACTGTCTTCACTACACATCTGATTTGTAGTACAGATACAGTGGTTTAGGACAACTTCCATTATTTTTGCTCATGGTAAATAACATCTTTACTTTTCTGTGGAAGTTTCTCAAATTAAAAACGCTTGTGGACTGCTCTCCAATTACTTGCAAGATAGTAAGAAATCAATGATGTTGGGTTTCAGCCAGGTTGTTTAGAGTTGGTGGTATTTACTGTGGCTTCTTGGAGGTAGAATATCCAGTTTCTACAGTAACTTCTTGAAGTCTTCCTTTCGTCATTTTCTCCACCTCTGTTCCTTTTCCTGCTCGGTCTTAAAAGATGGTGAATTTAAAGGAGAAGATTAAAGAACTTCATCAGCAGTATAAGGAAGCATCAGAAGTGAAGCCACCTCGGGATATTACAGCAGAGTTCCTTGTGAAAAGCAAGCACAGAGATCTGACTGCACTCTGCAAGGTGAAGGTTCACATACATACAGTGTGTCAGTCTGTTTTCTCAGGACTTCAGCAGCCAAAAATTAGCCAATTAGCCAAAATTTTCAGCAAATAAATTAGCCTATATGAATGTTTCCACATCTCTCACTATGATCCAGTGCTTTCAAGAGAATGTGATTGACAGTAACTCTGGGTGGTAACACTGATAGGTCCACATTGAGTACCTTTAGCTGGAGAATACTAATGCTCAGTTTTAGATAAGTCTGTGCTAGTTCATGCCAGACAGCATGTAATGTTTTGAAGATGAATTTTTGTGTCATATTTGGTCTTTAATACAGCTGGATTTCACAATAGTCTGGAAATAAAATCCACATTTGAAGAGAGAGACCTTGTCTCTAAGATAAAGGTGTTTTCTTGACTAAAAGACTTCTTTCTAGACAAATATCATGTACAGAGCTCTGTCTTGACAAGCAGTTACTACCCCTCTCTGGGAATATCTTGCTGTAGAAATGTGCCTTAAAAAGGAAACTGTAAAAACTCTTCTGTCTATGATGGTGACAGGCCTGGATGCTATCCCAGGTCAGGTAGAATCAAGGATCATTTTTCAGCTACTTGCTGAACAGAGGATATATACCTTTATTTGGAAGCTCTGGGTGTGTTTGTATATACATAAGAGTAGTGGCTCTTTTATTTTGTCACCAGTGAACAGCTTTGTGCTCCTGTTGCTTTTATTGGACAGTCCAAATTATTGTGCTTTGAAGGAAGCTGGCTGTTGACATTATATGCAGTTTTACTCAGAGTTTTTAAAAGCAGGAAGAAGCTTGAATTAGATCATGTCTTTAGTTTTTAGATTTGATTGATTCTGCTTTGGAAATCTCCATGTTCAATATTAGCTATAAACTTTGAGAGAGAAGAATAGGAGAAATAGTTTGTGGAATATGAAACTCAGAACTACAGGAACCCTTAAAATATCAGGAGTGTAATGCACCTTCATGTTCTTCAGTTCTGAGTGTTTAAATTCCTGAAATAGCACCACATGGATCTTTTCTGGAGTGTGACACAGAGCTCTGTATGTACAAAGAGCAGAAGAGCAAAATATGCTGGATTGAATGTTAAAAAAACCCAAACTTGTTCTAGCTTCCACTAAATCCATGAAGTGATTTTTTTTCTAGTGATTTCTCTTGAGACTAGGTCCAGTCTGATGCTACATGATGTCTTCAAGTCCTTTTACATGTAAACTGGTTTTAATGTTAGCTTTTAATCTTAATAGGAGTATGATGAATTGGCAGAAACACAAGGAAAGCTGGAAGAGAAATTACAAGAACTTGAAGCCAATCCACCAAGGTAAAAATACAAACTAAAAGGATAAATATTTAGGAAAGCAGTTCTTTTACTGCCTTTTCCTGAGTTTCAAAAATGTTATGGTATGCTTTTATGATGGGAACTCAAGGGGTTACAAAGGTACAGACACAAGAGTTTGAGTTCCCTCAGCTTTAGAACTCACCTTCCTCATTTTTAGGGATGACTCAAAGAGAAAAGGTGGTTCTGAGCTAAAGTGATTCTGTAGAAATCCTGGCAGTAATCAGTGCCTGATCTCAAAAGGCATTTGAGGTTTTAAATACCTGTCAGTCATGATAGCATACACTCCTACTTATATTGGTGAAGTATTATTATTCTGTGCAATTTTACTAGGTTTTTTTGTTGTTGTCTTTACGCATGCTACTTAGCCATTATTTATATAACCCTTTTTATTTCTGAAGTTTTTAGCTTCCCTCTGAGTATTTTACATGAACTTGGCTCTAAAAACCTGAATTTGCTGGGTTTTGATACTCAGCTTTCATGAGAGAAGTCCAGATGTTTGAAACAGAATCAGTGTTGTTTGTTAATGTTTTTATTTCTGGACTAAGGAGAGACTCAAAAATTACTTGTGAAGAAATTTTCAGAAGCAATGCATTTACAATAGCCTGTTCTAACAAACTAAATGTCTTTGTGTCATATTTGTTTTTCTAGTGATGTTTATTTGTCATCAAGGGACAGGCAAATACTTGACTGGCATTTTGCAAACCTAGAATTTGCTAATGCTACACCCCTTTCTACACTCTCACTGAAGCACTGGGACCAGGTAGGTAGTCAGTACTCAGAAGTTCACTAAAAACTTGAACTATGTTTATTTCATTCTCATGAAAGTTTTTCGATATTAAGAGTTTCTAAAAACTCTGCTCTGTGTCTGCTGTTATGTAGGTCCTGAATTCTTACATGATTATTATTTGATGATGCAATTTCCAGATAGCTTTTTGTTAGTGCCAAAACAATCTCTAGCAGTACTGTCTGCTGCAAGTTTCCATACTTATTACTTGACGACTAACCAGAAATAATCTTGCATTTATTTGACTCTTTTAAAAAAGCTTTTGAAATATTTTTTGCCATTGTGTAGAGTTGTTGATTATTTTCTATTGACTTAGGGGACTTCATTATGAATGCATTCTTTTTGTGTCTTTTCATTTTAGGATGATGACTTTGAATTCACAGGCAGTCACCTGACTGTGAGGAATGGATATTCCTGTGTGCCAGTAGCCTTAGCTGAAGGGTTGGATATTAAATTAAACACAGCAGTTCGACAGGTTCGCTACACAGCATCAGGTACATAAAACCTCCAGGAAACTGCTTTGAGGGAGTATGAGCATAGAAAGTAGATTTCAATGCTTCTGGAGTAGGTGTAGAGACTGATATTGTAAAACCCCTCCCATTACATGTTTCAGATTAGATAAACAGCCGCGTTTCTTACTGGGATTGTGTAAGTAGTTGCTAGAGATCTATTAATCTTGAATGGTTTTTCAATTATTTCTGTGACTCATGTGACACAGTCTTTTTCAGTTGCATTTACTGATTGTTCTTACCTATTTACTTCATTGATTGAAGCATCTGGAGTGAGAGGTCTGGGATTGCTTAAGGCTTGGTGCCACAGGACCTGGTATTAGAAGTATAAATGAATGTAACAGAAGGAATGTATCTTTCTGTTGTTCTTGAATACATTGGGCTTGGGAGATTTTCAACTAGAAGAGAGAGCAATGTCATAAGAGGCTCACTCTCTACTTGTGCTTAGTTATGGATATATTTAAATAATATTTACTAATCTGTATGAACTTTTAGACTTACCTCAGTAAGGCCATTTTCAGATGCTACCTTAATTGTGTTCCCTGGAATAGAGCTAAATGGCCAGTAACAACTTCCCTACAAGTTAAGTACTGTTACTGTAAAGCTGTCTCCATAAACAAAATACTTTCTGATGGGATTATAGTAATCTCTTGAATTTTTAATCCAATGCTCTTGCCCCATGGCCTATTAAACTGTTTTTCTCTCTGTTTTCCAGGCTGTGAAGTGATAGCTGTAAATACCCGATCTACTAGCCAGACCTTCATTTATAAGTGTGATGCTGTGCTGTGCACTCTGCCCCTGGGGGTGCTGAAACAGCAGCCTCCAGCAGTTCAGTTCGTGCCGCCTCTTCCTGAGTGGAAAACTTCTGCAGTGCAGCGGATGGGATTTGGCAACCTGAACAAGGTACGTTGTCACTGGGGGAGCTGCAGCAGGCCAGAGGTTGTCAGAGATGGAATCTGAAATGTGGGTGGAATCTGTGTGGTAGGGAAGAGGAAGAATGCCTTTTCCACAGCTGTTTACTAGGGTTTGATGATGAAAATTGTCTGAGGAACTGTAAGGACCTCTTGTCTATTTCCCACACAGGCTTAAAAGGATTAAATTGCAAAAGTAGATCTTGTTGGAGGAAGTGGAACTTGTTAACCAAAAAATCGGTAAACTCTAAGAGCACACTAGCATGTGGGAAGGCAGTTGTAGGCATATGCCTCTATGTATTATGTATATGCACTATATATGTATTCACCAAATTTCCTTTTCATGATCTGTCCAGTGATAAACATCAATAGTGTAATTGTCTTTATTTTTATTTTTCCCTGCACTCTTCCTAACTGTTGATAGTATTTCTTTCTAGGTTGTGTTGTGTTTTGATCGTGTCTTCTGGGATCCAAGTGTCAATTTGTTTGGCCATGTTGGGAGCACTACTGCAAGCAGAGGAGAACTTTTCCTCTTTTGGAACCTGTACAAAGGTAGCTGTGATGCATGTCTGCTTTTACCAGTGTCTTATTTGTATAGTTTCAGATCTAGAAAAAAACACTTTTTAAAATGCTGTTAGTGTTCAGATATGGGTATGATAAGAAGATAGTATTTTAGGAAGACAAATGGAAGTGGAGAACAGCACTGATTGCACCATTCTGTAGTAGGTTAGGGCTGCACAGATTAAGTCTAAGCTTACTAATGCTGGATTCAAGGCTGTGCCTGTTAAATTGCTTTACTACTACAGCAGGACTTTGCCATTAGTAGTTTTGGTTTATCTACAGCTGGTGCTGCCACAATAGATTGTCAGGAGATCTCTGCAGTAAGTGAACTGGCTTTGTTACTGCCATTGACCAGACTAAAAGCAAAGGTGTACATAAGGAGCATTATTAAATAAATTACTTGTTTTGCAGATGACCAGTGGGTTTTTTTCCATTCTGTCATAAGCAGGCCAGGTTTCTCCATTAACTGGAAAAATTTGCTGTGCAAGGGAAGTGCCTTTCTAGGCTATTGAATTATGAAAATGTTTGGTAAGATTTTGCTGGAGGAATACAAGTAATGAGCCTTGGATAGCAAGGCTGTTCATGTGGCTTTGTGGCTTTATGATGGCTCTATTATACAGTTAACAAGTAGGGTTGTGGGTTTGGTTTAGATGGAAAGATCGTGTCGTGTACAAATTAGCTTCACATGCTAAATTCTAAGCCTTCCTTCTCATGAAGATAGGCACAGCAGGTAGAAATGAAACAGAAATGCAGTAAAACCTGATGTTGAAGCAAAGTCATATGGCTGAAATTAAAAACAACAATTACCATTTCTCATGGATAGTTGGGTAGCATTTAATGTGGCTAGACTGTGAAACACTGAGACATCATTCCTGATGTTTTTATTTACTTTTTAATACGTCAGTTCTCTTAATAATTCTGAATAATACCATATTACTATATAAATTCATATATAAAAATTAATTTTCTTTTTATTTTATTGACATGATGGTGGAAAATTTAGGACTACTTTTGTTGGATTTGTTTAGTCTAACCTCATGGCTTAGATCCATGTCTGTCCAAGTCCAACTTGTCAAAATGTTTGATTTCAATAATTCTTTTTTTTTTTTTTTCTCTCCTACGCTCCCATAGCACCAATTTTGTTGGCCTTGGTAGCAGGAGAAGCAGCAGGGATCATGGAGAATATCAGTGATGATGTCATTGTTGGTCGGTGCCTTGCCATTCTCAAAGGCATCTTTGGCAGCAGTGCTGTGCCCCAGGTCAGTACAGGGCTGAGGGAGAGGGAAGGGTGTGTTGTCATGATGTTGATAATGGGAGAAGAACCAGAGGAGGCAGCGCGCACACAGCAGGTGTATGCAGCTATAAATGTCTGAGTTCCAGCTGAGGAGCTACATGCAGTAGGGTCTGGTAACATACTGGAAAGACTTAAGGAATTGCCATCAAAGATTTACCTTAGTATGTGTTATCAGAGAATATAAACATGGGGTTCCACCACTGAGGTCAGCCCAAGGACTTTGTCCCTTACATTGTTGCAATTTGCATCGTTTCTATGTGTCACAAACAGTAGAATTTGCACTTCCTCAACAACTGAAGCCCTGTCTTGTCTCAGCCTAAAGAGACTGTGGTGTCCCGCTGGCGTGCTGACCCGTGGGCCCGGGGATCGTACTCCTACGTAGCTGCTGGATCCTCTGGAAATGACTATGATTTGATGGCTCAGCCAATTACTCCAGGGCCAGCCATTCCAGGTGCTCCACAGGTGAGAAATGTCCCAATTATTTTTAGAAAAACCTCAGAATGTTTTTTTGGAGCAATTTGCATACCTATATAAACACAAGCTTAGATAATTTGCATCTTATGATGAATGATTAAAACCTGTAAAATAATTTATTTTTTCTTTCATGAATTTTGTGATCACAGGTTTGGTGTCATTTGTTTGCTAAAAAATGAGCCTTTTTATTTAGAAAGTCAGTTTGGTTATGTCTGAACAGAGTGTTTCATATTCTGTATTTTTCTTGTCCATCACCATCTTTAAGTGAGTTGTAGTGATTTGAAAGAGCATGAAGGCCAGAGTGAGAAGAACACGAATCAGAAGGTCTCTTCCAAATAGGGGTCCAACACAACGAAGGCAGGAGCTATCTCCAGATCATGTTGAGGGTATTAAGTTTGAAAGCAACAGCCATTCTTGAAAGCACTGCCAGGAAAGGCTGTGTGGCTTTGGCTTTGAGTTCTAATGATACAAGTCATTAATACACACAGCTGTGAATAAAATGGTTCCCTGCAGAATGTAATATATGAACATTTATTTTTCTCCCACTTTTTATGATTCTATGGGTAGTTGTTGAAGGTCTCAGTTTAAAGCAGAAGTGCTGATTTAAGTGAATTGTTGAAGTTTTTGTTTGCTTACTGCACTAGAGTTCATGTTCCAGGATTAGAAAGTATTCTTCCTAACATGTTTGACAGCTTGGCTGCAGAGTTACAGTTACAGCTGGGACATGACCCTCCTCTGCTTCTCTGGCTCTGCAAACATTGCTTATGGAATAGAGCTTTATTTTCTTGGTAATATGTACGCAGCTTAAAATAGGCTCAATATGGCCTATCTTATATGCACCACCTTCACATTAATGGAGATTGTGCTGTGATTAGAGGACTTTTAACAGTCTTAAAGCATCTTTTGCTGCAGAATCTGAAAAAGCCACGAGCCAACCCTGCTGTTGTTTGCCCGCAGCCCATCCCTCGCCTGTTCTTCGCGGGCGAGCACACCATCCGCAACTACCCAGCCACGGTGCACGGCGCGCTGCTCAGCGGCCTGCGCGAGGCCGGGCGCATCGCCGACCAGTTCCTGGGGGCCATGTACACCCTGCCCCGGCAGCCCACGCCCGGAGTGCCCCCCCAGCAGACTGCCAGCATGTGAGGGGAGCACCAGGAGGCGTCACAAGAGGAGCGTGGAGCCCACGGCGCTGCTGGTGTGGACCCCGGGCTGGAGATACTGGAGTAGTTTGTAGCGGTGTCTGAGAGGAGCCTGAGTTACTGCACAAGCCTTGTCTGAGAATGGCCTTACAGGAGCTTGCCAGGCCTTTGGCTTGGCAGCCTTTTACAAAATCTTAGAGCTATTTGAAGGGTTGGTGTAAACAGAATCCTTTACTGCAAAGCTAGTCAGGGACTTACTCTGCAGATAATTCTTGGAAGTCAAACTAGCTGGAGGGTTTTTTAGGGTGTTTGGGGTTTTTTTCTACCTATGTGTGTATTTACAATTTGGTAATTGCACAAGAGCCTCTAGAAGCTGGTTGCTACAAATAGTAGCTTAGTGTAGAATGTATGTAAATTTCTTTGTGTTTTTTTTTTTTTCTATGACTTTGTCTTGAAGAGTAATATTTTTGACCAATTCTATTCCTGTCTGGCATTCAAGAATTTGGGGCAACTGTTCACCTACCAGTAGCAGCAAATCACACCTCTTCAAAATGGTCCATTGGCTGCTACACCATCTGCATCCTGCTGTAGAGTAACCTGGTATCACTAAGTATGCTAAGCATACTGTTTTATTAAATACTTCCAACAAAACACAAGACACTGAGCTGTGTTCCAATGTCCTGAGGTGAACTCTGTGTGTAGTGCCTGGTGCTATACTGCTGACCACCTGCTGCAGTGCATGAAACCACTGAATGCCTCCTGGTGTGTTAAACATCCCAACAGAGACTGAAACGATCATCCCAGGGCATGTAACTGGAATGCCAGTGCTTGTCCTTTAACCTTACCAGGGACCAGGAGAACAGGCAATGCTAGTTGGGATGAGAGGAACAATAGGACATTCCTAACCTGGAAACCCCTGATTTGGAGCTGCTGTCTGATGTAGGAACATCAGTAAAATGCCTTTGTTATGGTTGTGTCTTTCTGCCCAGAAAGCTCTGGCATGGGGCTGGCTCCTGGTACAGTGACACTGTTTGGCTGTCACCCTCTGCCTTAACCTGCAGCAGCCCTAGGGACGCTCTTTGTCCACCTGGTATCTGTGACACCAAGCTCGTGGCAAACATCCACTGCTCCTAGAACCCCTCATGTAGCATAGGCCTACCCTGACAGACACCTGTGTTCTCAATTATATCCTCCTGTTTTGGGATTAGCCTGTAATTTGTCTCTGCCCTCTCGATGGCCTGTCTTTGAGAAAGGGTCCATGACCCACAAGTGGTGGGAACACATTCCAAGAAACCAGCAAAGGGGATGGCAGGAAGCTTCAGCACAAGTAGGATGGTGGTTGCAATCAATATTTGGACTGGGAATCATTTGGATTTATTGTCTCAACTTTGTAAGCCTCTGCTGCAGCTTGAAAACAATTGTGTGTGTTCATCTGTGCAGCTGCAGAAAGCAAGGAAGTGTCTGGGTTTCAGACCCTTGGATTGAAAAGCATGTTAGTGAAGATAACAAGAGTAAGAACAGCAGGAAGCTGGCAGAAGGAAGGCTGCTGGGAATGAGTGACTGGATCCAGGCAGCATATGTGACTGATGAAAGAGATCTGAGTAAATAAAAGGTTTTGGAAAAAGTGAAGTTTTCTGGCTGTTGAGCAGCAATGCCACAGTGGGTGGCCACTGCTCCAGTACCCATCCTGCACTGTCCCCGTGTAGCAGTGGTGAAGCCTGGCCTTGAACCACAACGCAAAGAACCCCCCTGGTGTGTGCTAGGGCTGTAGGCCTGGAACTGACTTGGGGCAGACATGGCAGCTTTGGAGAATACCACTACTGGCAGGTCTCCAGATCTCTGCTGCTCTTAGCAGGCCACACCCAGCAGTGTTTTTGTAGCTACAGGTAAACAACCACCTCTTTAATGATGTTCAGTAGCTGCCTGTGTGAACTGGGACAGAAAGGGCTCAGCCAAGCCAAATTCAGTTTTCTTCAAGAAATATTTAACAGATGCTGTCTCTGTAGGACTTCACCGTGCATTAATGGGCGCTACCCAGGGAGCAGCAGCTGAAGTGACAGGTATGGATGATTCTTGAAGTGTCCATCCATCATAATAATTTTATAAAGCTTCTGAAAATGTCCAGTTTTGCAACCAGAATAAGCCAGATACAAGGGAAAGGATTTTTTTTTCTGTAAAGTATGGTGCACCTCTTGAAATACATTGATTTGCAAACTATAGTCACATGGGCTCATCCTGTATGTGACAGCTCCTACTTCTACTTGTATCAGTGCTAACTCTGCCTGCACATTGCAAACAGCTGGAAACCATGAAGGAGACCTTGTCGCTGGTCCTGCCAGCATTGTCCAGGAGTTGACCAGTGGATCCTGGTTCCATTCCAATCACTACTGGCAGCGTGTGAAAGAACTCTACAAAGTGGTGACTCGTTTCACGCTGTAGCAATGCCATGCCCAGCTCAGGGAGCCTCAGTGGAGAGTGGCTGTGTACAACTGGATGTGCTGTGTATGCACCATCCCTGCCTGAAACACGTCCTGGAATGGGCATGTGAGATCTGTCTCAACCGAGGCACAAAATGAAGTGCAGGATGCTCAGCTCCAGCAGTGAACTGTCTGCACAGACACACAGTGACAGACAGACAGACAGACACGCACTCTGCTGCCTCGGTGCCTCTCCCAGCGGCAGCAGCACCCCCAGGCACTGGGCACTGCTGTAAACAGGGCTCACCTGCAAACACCACATCGCACCCATGTAAAAAGAGAAGAGTGTTTATTGGTTATATACTGTAGCACTGACAGTGTTTGAGTCAGGAGAGACATGCAGATAAGTGTGTTTACATTTGGCATGCAGACTAAGAGCACTGTGTCACTGGAAGGAGGTGAGCACCATCTGTATCCACTGCATGGGCAGGAAAGCACTGGCTTTCCTCTACTCAGCATGCTGAGACAGGGCAAGTTTTAAGAGGGTGGAACACTCCTCCTAGCTCTATTGAACACAAAGTTTATTTTTGGGGGAAGGGCAGTACTGCAACCCTGGAAAATCTGCTTAACTTGGATGAACCTGTGATTATGAAAAGATTTCTTGCATTATTTGTCTTCTAACTAAGCTGCCCCACCCAAATATATGTTCACAAATACAAAAAAATAGATTTATTCTCTTAAAAATACATTCCATGCAGCCTGGAGTGCTGCTTCCCCAAAGCAGGAGCCGGCACTGCACGTGGGGCAGCCCAGGAGGGGGAGAGATCCTTTGGGCCCTGGGTTCTGACCATCGGAGGCATCTGCAAACAATGGCTTTGTGTTCTGTTGCACAGCACAGCCTGGAGGAGGCTGGGCCTAGAGCAGTGCCCTGATTGCTTCAAAGGTGTGCACGGGTGGCAGAAGTGAGGTCTACTATGTTAGAGATGACACCAATGTGACTATTGCTTCAATCTGTAGCTAGGAAATTTCTTGTGTCAAGTGCCTCTTGAAGCACCAAGGCACATGGCTCTGCCCTGTGCTTCCTGCCCTTTTCCCTTGCTGCCCACGGGAGGCTGTGGGGCTGCACTGCACAGCGCCAGGGGCCAAGCTGTCATCACACACCCTGTGTGGAGCTGGGCAGGCAGCTCTGCGGGCTGCAGAGGTGTTCTGGACATGAAGGAAGCTGTTCCATGAAGCAGTGAGCTGCCAGGCCCTCAGACTGGAGCCAGCCCTTCTGGGGAAAGCACTGGCTCTCCAAAGGGGACCAGCAGCTGAGGTTCCTTGGGAGCAACAAGCACTGACACACTTCCTCTGTACAGCAAATACATTTACAACTTTGGAATTACCCAAGGGCTCGATGCATGGCCTTGTGCATCATCAAGCCTACTGAAAAGCTTGTTATATTTATATGCTAAAATTACAAATACTTCTTCAGTGATGGCAATATTTACACATATACTCTATTTTACAGCTGTTCAAAAAAAGTGTGCAATTCGAGTAAACACATTGTGTTTTCTGAAGTCATTGCTATAAGATTAATAATACAATCAACTCCTATTGCACTCATTGACTAGAGGGCATGGCCCCTTTCCATACTAGGTAGGGTTTTCTTTCTCAAATTTAATCTCAGCTGTGGTAAAAACAACCAGTGTGCAGTTACCAAGTGACATCTGTGTCCAGTATTTACAAGTAGTGAAAGAGCAGGAGTTCAAGGTATCTGCTGTAAAATACTGAACAAATAACTGAGGCAGCTGGAGAGAGACATCATCTGTGAGAAGCACCTGTAGACAGTGCCAGCAGTGCTGCGTTGCCGGGGCAATAGCTGGGGCTAAGCCAGCTGAGCAGCAGGGCAAAGCCGTCCTGGCTGACAGAAGGAGAAACCCCAACATCTGTTGCTGCTGATGGTTCTTCCCTTGCACTTCAGATACAGGGCTGTGCTCATGGGGTGAGCAGTGGGGTTGAAAAGCTGATGGGTAAGCCAGTGTTTTGTGGGAAGGCACATGGAACCCTGTGTTGACCCCACATGTTGAATCACAAGGATGCTGAGATTTCGTCACCACGACTGAAACCACTTCCCTTGGAAGGCTCTTTGGGAGCACCATGCTAAGCCACATCCGTGCCAACAAGGTGAGAAGGAGAAAGCTGGTGGATGTGTAGGGACGTCCTGTGGGGTGTGGGCCCATGTCCTGCAGCAGGATGGGGCTGGGACTGAGGAAAGCCGTTCAGTCACTGCTCAAAGTGATCCTTGTCCTCCTCAGTCCGTACGAGCTGTCCAGCAGTTTGTACAAGCTGCAAGTCCTGGGCAGCAGTGACCCAGGGCAGGGGCAGCCCCACACTGTGCTGTGTTTCTGGAGGCAGAACTGCAATGCCCACAGTTGCTCACCCACAGATGGCAGCTGGAGAGCTGCTCAGCAGCAGGTTTGGGAATGTGCAGAGAGGGAATCCCTGACAGGTGAAGAGTACATGCCAAGATGCCTCCCAGCTGCTCCCAGGGTAAGCAAGCAGGTACTGTGTGAGGCATTTGGGCTGCTAAGGCAGCAGATGTAGTCTGGAGGGGCACATGAAAAGAAGGGAGCAGAGTCAGGCACCCTGTGGTGGGCAGAGCAGAGCTGGGCACACGGAGGCAAGGGAAGCTGCTGCTGCTCAGGCAATCCACCTGGTTCTGGCTGCTGAACCTGACACACCCTGAGTGCTGAGGAGCAGGGTGCTTGGGAAGGACTGCAGCTATTGCACAGGACTGTTTCACCCACTGTGCTTTCAGACTGCACAATCCATAAGGATTTCCAATCCTTCCTGATAAACATGGGGCAGGGGGAGAGGCAGTTCAGAAGTCTGAATTTAGCTTCAGAATTTCACTTTCTTTCATTTTTAGTTTGGAGTTTAAAATTTTTTTCCCATTATCTCATTCTACTAGCACTACCCTGTCAATGGTAAGAGAGAGCAGTTCATACAATTAATTTTAATATAATTAAAGATTATTAGAGCTGCCACTCCATACTAAATTAAAAGCATTATCTTTTTGTCTTGGTATGCAAGTTGACATATATGTCATGACATGTAAAAGAATAAAATGAAGGGTTAAAAATATACACTTGTGAAAACATCTTTAAAATTCCAAAAGGAAACTTTTTTTTTCAAAAATATTTTTCCCTTCCTTCAAACAATTTTTTTTAAAAAATAATGTCACTAAAACACATCCCTTTTATATAAATGTTTCCATAGATACTTTGCAACCAGCTCTTTTTTTTGATTCATTTTCTTCTCAGAATTGAGGTTTATATGTCCCAGGCCAGGGAGGAGCTGCAGCACAGGGAGGTGCAGTACAATCAGCTGGCTCTGGTACCTGCTCCTCTGGAGGTGGGACATGGGAACAAGTGTGGGCTGCAGCTCTTCCCCCAGCACCTCTGAAACAGATCAAGGACCCTTTCTGTCTGGAGCATTATATCCTTGTCTTGCTGCAGAGAGGGACAGGCAGCTCTGGGGGTGGCAGTGGTGTTTGTGTAGGGGCCAGCCCAGCAGTTGGGCATGGGATGGAAAGGAAGGACTGTGAGAGCCAAGCGCAGTCACCTTGCTCAGGACAGAGGCTGCTTCAGCAGCTGAGCACCTCCTGGAGCTGTGGGGACGTGTCTGCCCCACAGTGACAGCAGCTGCGCTCGGTGGCCTGCAGGCACTGCTGGGTACACACCCCTCTGTGCTTGAAGCACTCTCTGACTGTACCTGGGTCTCAGGCATGGCAGATAGGGGTTGAGGCACAGACCAAAGCTATTGTAGATCAGCTTAGGGTCCAATCCATCCTGTTTTGGGAAGGAACAAGGACATTCTGCTTGTCTGTAAGGAGAAGCACTTGTTTCTTTTTCTCTTAGGGCTCAACTGCCTTGCACAAGCCACAGGGTTGTTGCCTGCAGAGTGTAACACATAAAGCTTCAGATAAATGGCACCCTGGTCCCAGGCAGGAGAACGTGTCGCTGCTCTTCTGGTTTGGCTCAGTGGATGACTTCTTGGTGCAGGATCTGAAGTGGTGATGAGTAGATCATGCAGAGCTTGTGGCAGAGATTACAGTGATAGGGAACCAACACCTAAACAATGTTCTCTGCTCTCCTTCCCCCTCAATTTGTAAAGTAACCTCTGGGGAACTGTTTCCTCTTGCCTAGAGACAAAGGGTGCTGGAAACACAGGTCCTGAGGTGACCACTACCCAGCCAGCAAGAGAATGCAAACGCTCCATAAGAACTGAAAGCTTTCAATTGTGGTGGACAGCTGTCATGGGCTAGTGGATGTAATCACAGGGACACTGCTGACATCTTGTGTGAACACAAGTGAATAAAAAGTTCTCTCTTGTGCAAGGAGTACCATTGTTTAGAGAGGCTAGGTAGTCAGTGTTTCCATATGGAGACAGAGCTATCATCCTACAGGGAAGATTAAGACTGCAGGTACAGAGATGAAAAGTGGAAGTCCCCTGAGCAAAGTCTCTGCAGCTGCCTCTTCAACAATGAAGAAAAAAAAATTCACTGGTAAAGCTCCTGTACCTTTCAAATTGCATTACAAAACTGGTTTCAGGCAAACTGAAGCCTCTGGAGAGGTTGCAAACAGGTGTGATGCCTGTGAGCTTGATATTGTCCTGCCTCTTGTTTCACCATGGTCACTGAGAAGAAGGGAATGCAGCTCATCTCCGAGATGTCCGGCAAGCCCAGGCAGCGCCCTGGAAGAGACAAACCCACAAAATCACAGACTGCCCACAACCTGCAGCTGCCCCTGGAGCATTCCTGCTCTGCAGACAAGATTGCAATTGCCCGTGGCAACCATTCCAAATCCCACCAGGGTCACAGTCCCATGGTGGTGGGGGGGAGAGCAGTTACAGGATGAGTTTGGAAGACAGAGGCTCTGTGAGCTCGGAGTAAGCTCAAAGCAGAGGGACTTGGCCCTGCCTCATGTAGGCTGAGGTCATGAGCTTTTTTCATGCTGTAATGTACCCATTTCCACACCCAGCATGTGGGTCCTGGAAGTGAAATGCAGAACACCTGACAACAGGGTCTGGAGCACACTGTGTCACGTTCAGGCTCCTGCTACAGTCGGTGGAGGTCTGAGCAAGACAGAAGACCCGAAGCATGTAACAGGATGTAACATCCCATGTTACAGGGATGACTTTACCAAAGTTTTTATTTGCTGTTGACCCAGTCTGTGCAAAGGAAGCACAGCACAGCCTCAGATACAGGAATCTGCACCTGGCCAGATGAATATCACTGTGGCTTAGACCTTTTGCTGGGTTGCCTCTTTCCTCAGCTACCAACAAGGACAACGTCAGTTCACTACTCTGCTGCAAACACTGCCTTTCTTTAAATGTCAGTCTGCAAAGCTCAGCTGGGACCATGGCCCTCTGGGATCTTAATTCTGTGCCACTCACCATGAAGTATGACCCTGTAGGGCACTCAGCTGCCTCTCTGCAGTCCTGCTGCTCTCAGAGCAAGATTCAGCTACGTCCAGTGAAATACACTGGCGACAGGTTTGGGGTCTTAGATATTTCCTATCATTTATGGATGATCCATAAATGGAAAGATGCATTTTGCTTTGGGCAGCTAAACAAGCCCAGAAGGAATTCCAGGAGAAAAAAGTAAGTCTTTTGTACAGACTTAAGCATGACTGTACACCTGAGAAATCTGCCTGGAACCCTGTATTGTCAGAAGGAAGCCCCCTGTGAAGAGGCTGAAATACATTTTTTTTTTTCATATTTCAAGTAATAAGTCATAATGACTATAAAGTAGGCCATTTTCCACTCCTTTGTGTGTCCAGAAGGATGTGTTTTAGGTGGCACAGCAGCAGGGGTGTAGCAGCAGAGAAACACTCTGGTAGTACAGCTGCCATCTGAGGCAAGGACTCTGCTTCTGTCTCTCCAAATGTTCTTTTCCATCCCTGATTGATTCATGTACCAGAGGATGACTAGATGCAGTGCCACTTAGTTCTTGGAGAATATTCTTAGCCATAAAGCTTGCTGAAACAAGTTTATAACAGAAAATACAGCAGCCACTCCACCCCTGGGAAGTGCTAACTTCAGACTTGATTTCTCCTACAAGAGTGGAGACTTTTTGGGCAACTTCTGTAAGTTAAGTTACTGGGAGGTTAGTTCAGATATTGGCTTCTTGCCTTGTAACTGCCTTCCCTGACATACCTGCTCCTCTCCTTGGAGCCCTGGTGGTGCAGGGGAGATGGATTCAGGGTCCTGCAGCTCCACCTTGGTGGCTGTCCTTTTCCCCAGAGTGTCAGCCTGCAGGAGGTACTCAGAGGAGCCGTACTGCTTCCTTCTGGAACTGGACACAAAATCCTTGCTGTCATCCTGCGCAAAGGAAAATAAAAAGGGTTGGGACCCAGGGTCTGTGAAGGGCCTGGAACAGCACTGTGGTCCTAATCCCAGCTTTGCAGTGTAAGGTGTGGGCTTGAGTCCCTTTAGCAAGGAGAGGGTTAAACCACCAGGCCAGCTCTGGAATGGCTTCATTTATCTACTGTTTCATAAAGATTTTTTTTCTCAAGAACCATCCAGTACTTTTTAACCCAAGTGATGAGTTACAGTCACAGAAAAGATCCCTTGGACAAAACTGCCAAGGTCCAAGGAAAGGAAACATTGATATGGTGAGGCTGGCTGCTTAAGTAAAAGCCTATGTGGAGTTAGCAGGAGTGAAATGGTGATAGATACTGGGTTTGCATGGCAAGGTTCTGGTAGGGGATGGGAGGAGCTGCCAGGGTGGCTTCTGTGAGAAGCTGCTAGAAACTTCCTCCATGTCCCTCAGAGCCAATGCCAGCTTGGCTCTGAGATGGACCTGCCACTGGCCAAAGCTGAGACCATCAGAGAAAGCAGCAGCATCTCTGTGATAACATACTAAGAAGGTAAAAAAAGTTATTGCACAGAAGTAACTGTGGCCAGGGATGAGAGAGAAGTGAGAATATGTGAAAGGAACAGCTCTGCAGATGCCAAGGTGAGGCAAGAGCTCCAGGAGCCAGAGCTGAGATTCCCCTGCAGCCTGTGGTAAAGACCATGGTGAAGCAGTCTGTGCTCTGCAGCCTGTGGAGGTCCACAGGAGTGCTGAAAGCCACTGCAGCCCGTGGAGGAGCCCCACATGCAAGTGATCCCCAAAGAAAGCTGTGACCCTGTGGGAAGCCTGTGCTGGCACAGACCCCTGGCAGGGACCTGCAGACCCATGGAAAGAGAGAGCCCAGGCTGGAGCAGGTTTACTGGAAGGATTTGTGACCCCTTGGGGGACCCACATTGGAGCAGCAGCAGCATGTTCCTGAGGGACCTCACCCCATGGAAAAGTGACCCATGCTGAAGCAGTTCATGAAGAACCATAGCTTGTGGGAAGAACTCATGCTTGGAATTCATGGAGAACTGTCTCCTGTGGGAGGAATCCCCTGCCAAAGCAGGAGAAGGGCTCCTCTCCCTGAGCAGCAGCAGAAGTGGCAGGTAATGAACAGACCACAAGCCCCATTCCCGTCTCCCTGCACTGCTGGGGATGAAGAGGTAGAGACTGGGAAGGAGGGAGGGCTAGGGGGAAGGTGTTTGTAAGATTTGTTTTACTTCTTGTTGTCCTGCTCTGATTTTGACTGATAGTAAATGAAATTAATTTCACTGAGTCAAGCCTGTGCAGCCTCAGTGGTGACAGTGGTGACTTGCTGGTGACAGCAATCTGTGAGTGATCTCTCCCTTCCTTTATCTCCACTCACAAACCTTTCATTCTATTTTCTCTCTCCTGTCCAGTTATGGAGGGGAGTGTTACAGAGGGGCTTTGGTGAGAGCCTGGCATCTAGCCAGGGTCAACCCACTACAGATGCCCTGTACATTAGTCCCCAAAGCAGAGGAGAGAAAGGGCAAGAGGCAGCATATCCCTGGACACTGCCTGGGAGAAAGAGCAGATGCACTTCTACCATCAGAAGAAGTGATGATGGCTTCCCTTGAAGACAAGCCTACCTTTAGGATTCTGTCAAATTTATACAGCCCAGCTCCAGTCATATTAATGTCAGAGGCATAAGAAAACCATGCATTCATCTGACATTGCTGCTGTTCATCTGCTCCCTGCCTGCCAGCAAATTTACACTAATTTTCATCAAACATCACACCAGAGGAATACAGACTTCACTCTGTGAAACACGAACCCTAACAGAATGAGTGCTCGAGGTCTTGCCTCAGGTCTTCTGGGAGCCAGAGAAGGCTGGCTGCCAGCAGCAGAGGGAGCTGGTCCCCAGGCTGCAACACCCACTCATCATCCTGGCTGCAACATCCATCAGCAGCTCCCTGGGGCTCCCAAAGCAGCGTTCACACAAGCTGCTGCTTCTGCAGCACAGGGCTGCGTTACAAAGAGTCAATACTTCCTGTAGCTTCATTAGAGACATTTGTCCACATCAGCAATACACAAAGGGAAGGTTGCAATAGAAGAGAGGAAAATAGATTTTGGCAAAAACAGCACAGGTCCCACGTAAGATTCTCAAGGCAATGTCAGACTGGATAGTGGAGCTGGGAAGAGCTTCAGTGAGACCTTCATAGGACAACTCAGTGCCCAGCCTTCTGCCAGGGAAAATAGCTACATCTTTAACTGAAACAGAAATCCCAGCAGAAACAAGCTGCTGTGATATGAGGCATATTATAAGCCTGAAGATACCCCTCAAAGGGTTTTTTTCCAAGGGCATATGCAACAATTTAAGTTGCATACAATTTGCTATATCTAGTACAATTGAGTATCTGCAGTCTTTCAGGTTAACTTCATACTCCTCATTTACAAACTAAAAAATTGCACAATCTACAACCAAGAAGTCAGGTTTGTGAGTAAGTGGTGCCAAGGGTGATTTTATTGCAAAATATGATGCAGAGAGAGATCCTGAGCTCAGTTCTGTGTGAGCTAACCATGCTCTTCTGACACAGGCAAGGCTGGAAGCCAGCTAATCCTGGATATACTTGGGTTGACCAGGCAGAGATCGGGTTACTCTGTCAGGTACACCTCAGCTACTGTGCGGGTACACTGCACAGCTGGCAAATTTGATCTGACAGCAATCTGGAGAGCACCTGCAGAACACACCGCAGAGCTACATTCAGCCCTGGGTGGGCTGCCAGGACGAAAATTGGAAAGAAATCCTTGAGTGCCCACTGTTTAGGGCTCTGCGACCAACCACACGTGAATTCAGTTGCCAGCACAGATTGCTTCAGTTGGGAGAGTCATGGTTGTGGGCAGAGTGAATTCCTGGGATAAAGGACACCCTAGGAATGGATCTGTCATTTCCCAAGCATGCAAACTGCTGTTATGCAGAAGGACAGCGTCAATGATACCAGCTCTGCCTGGATTCATGAATGAGCAGTACAGATTGCCTGTGACCCACCCTGGCCAGGGAGACAAGGTATTCTCAGTTTCCAAATGTAGCTGGAAGGCTACCCTGTACTTCCTAACACCAGGTAACAGACTCTGCAAAACTAAGTGCCAAATTCTTCTGCGCTTCTCAGCCAGAAAGTGGAAGAGAAGATTTGAAAATGTAAAACTCCTTGCCTATCTTCACCATTCATCTTTGTCAAAGCTGAAGTCATTCAGTTATGAACCTATCCCCTCTGCCACCAGCCCTATCAGATTATCTAGCTTGGTTCCTCCTGCAGACTGGCAATAGCAGCAGCTGCTCGGAGTAGTGCTAAATGAATAGCAGAGGCAGAAGCTGCAGCACAAACCAGTATGGGGTTTAATGGTCAGAGGGGTACATGCTGCCAGTGAGTTCACTTGAAATCTGCCAGAGCCTGCAGCTCCAGTGGCAGGCACATCTCACCAGACCAGCTGGGAAGGACTGCCCTCACTGGTACCAGTCAAAGGAACAGGAAAAGAGCACAGCTGTCCTTGTGGCTCTTGCTCCTTTTCAGGTGGAATATTGACACAGAGCAAGGAGGGAGCAGCCTTGTGTTACCAGCCACTATCCATCTGTTTAGGAGATGCCCAGGAAGCATTTCCAGACTAGAGTCTGGTTTCTGGTTGAGAAGACCATGAAGCTCTTTCCAAAAAGAGCTCTATCTCTACAGCTGCCATTAGAGCTACAACTCTGCCTCAGGCACAACCCCACTAAAATCTGCTCATTTCCATCATTTTTTCATTGGTGTTTCAAAATTAAAATGCCACACTTTGTCACTCTGAAATGCACACCACATCCTACTTAAGCTGTGACTATGTCTTCTCTGATGCTACTATGTAGTTATTCATATGGCATTACAAGACCCAAGCAGATGGATCTCATTTCAATAAGGATAAATCTAGTAATTCACATAGGAGAAAGTTGTGGGTGCTGTGAATTGTGAATTCAGTGAAGGAAGATAGCAGGAGCTGGGAGAAGCAGCACGTAGGAAATAAGCTATAAGAATTTCAAATCATGCATTCTACAACTAACAGACAACGTGGAAAACCTCATCAACTGAAAGAGTGTTGAATACAGTATACTTACGGGTAGTGTGGTCCGCTGCCAAGCAGCAGCTGTTGTAGGATCACTTGCATAACTCCTGCGTGTCAGCAGTTCAGATGCACTTAAGTTACTTTTGGTCCTTCGAGACCCCAGTTCAGGGGCACTCCAAGAATTAGCTGTGGCACTTGTCCTTGATGAAGCCTGCTCCAGGAAGTCTGTTTTTGAACTATTCCCTTCCCCTTCTAAAAGGTCCATTGAGGACCTACACAAGTTTGTGGCACTGAAAGTTGCACTTTTCTCCACTTTGGTTTGAGAGTCCTCCAGGGAATGCAGGCCTTGTCTTGTTCTCCAGGAACTTCTCACAGTGACATGCTTTGTTTCGGATGAACCTGCATCTGACGAGCCATGGCTCTTCCAGCCGATTGTCTCCAAAGGCGTCTCACTGTTCCTCTCCATGAGGTCAGAAGTCTTTAGCATAATGCTGCTTCTCGAGACCACTGTTTCAGCTTTACTTCTTGGTGCTGCCTCTCCACTTCTGTCTGTCTCAGAAGACTTCAGAGCACTTCTATTAATAGAGATCTCAAAGGGTGAAGGGACATTGCTTGTTACTGATGGTGAAGGCTCATTCGAAGCAACTCTGATGTTGCTGGTGGTAACATGCCTTTCCTTTGCTGCTGAATCTGCAGTGGTCCTCGGAGCTGTTGGCTCAGAAGGAAAGATTGTGATGCTGCTTGTCATTTTATTTGTTACCATTTTAAAAGTAGACTTCTGTTTTTCTGACTCTGCCTCTGAAACAGTCCCTCCCATGATTGCCTTCATATCCTTCTCAACAATTGCAGGTTTAATGATGGCTTTTGATCTCAGAGCTTCTCTAGGGCTGAAGGATCTTCTGGATTTCAGTCCTCCAGTGCTGGCATCTGATGGTTTTACACACTTGGTAGAGTCTTCGTCAGTCACAGTTTTTTTGTCGTTTTCGAAAAGTGATGCTCTAAAAACTCCCCTAGAATTGGAGAATTGCTTGGAACTGACTTTCTTTCTTGTCTCAAAATCTGACTGAGTGGTTGGTTTTTTGTCTCTCCCTGATTCTTCATCGGAATTAAGTTTTTCCTGGTTACTCTGGATAGTTTTGGAGTCAGTTTTTAAACCCACATTTACATGATCTGCTGCTGCACTTGAAGACTGCTCGGTGCCTTCTTTATCAAGACCTGTGAGAATCTGCAGAATGTCTTCCTGACTCCGGGAGTGATGGGAACGCTTTGTTAGCGCCGAAAGCTTCACACTTTCAAGCAATGTGTCTGCAGCTTCTTTTTCCTGGGAGATTACGGCCCTTTTAGCCCTCCCCTCTGAGAGCTGTCTGTGTGATGCAGCAAAAGTGCTCCCTGCTTCCACTTTAGAGCCAGCAGAGTCTGAGACTGACACACTGGAGGACACGTGGTACCTGTATGCTGAGGCTGTGCCATTGGAAGAGGTGTGGTTTCCCCTTGCGAGCTGCATGTCCCCCAAGCACTCACTGACTTCAGCCTGACTTGTTTTCAGCTTCTCAGCTAAAGAACCCATGGATTCTCCTTTGCTTGACTTTTCATCGCGTGTGTCAGCACCATTTTGGCAGTTGCCACGGAGCACCTGAGATGGCTTTTCAGCCTTGGATCTCAGACCTGTATCACCAGCAGGTTTGGAAGGTGCTTTCCAAGACTTCTGCTCCTGTGCAGCAGGAGGGTATCGGCTGAGGACAGATGGCTGCTCTTTGGATCTCTTCCCCTCATTCTGAATGATGCAGCCTTCCTTCTGACCAGAAGAAATAGTGGAAACTAAAGACTTCTCTTCCAGTCTTCTTGTATCTGTGACAGCAGTGTCTGAAAGGGCAGATGCACCAGAAGCTTTCCCTGCTTTTCTGTTCATTAAGCTTGGACTGGGCACCTGCTTACCACTATGGCTGTAGCTGTCATTACTGGTAGAGAAGTCTCTGTTCCGTGCTCTTTCCCGGCGCTGCTGTGGTGAGAGCTCCCTTGGCTTGTGCTTAGTAGCTGTCAAATCAGTCATGACACCTCTGTATTTAGGTCGGTCGTGTTTTCCCCTGCTAGAAAAGCTTGTATCTTCATTTTCAACTTCTCCATTCTCCAGATCTTTCTGTTTCTTTATTTGCATTTTTATTTCTTCTAGCTGACCTGTTAAGAGTTTGTTTTTATTCTGCTCACTTAAGTAACTGTCTTGCAGATCATTATTTTTGGCTCTCACTTTTTTAAGTTCTTCTTCTAAAGATTCAAAATGTTTGATCTGAGTTTTAAGTTTCTCAATTTCTTGGGTGAGATCTTTCACTTTGTTGTCTTCCTGGTTTTTATTCTTTTGGTTTTCTGATTTATTCCTGGTTTCATTTTCTACATGTTTCAGGTAATCTAAACTTCCCTTCCTCCTGGTCTCCTTAGAAGGCATTGAAGAAGTCAAGTCATCTTCGATTCTCATATCATTTCTGTCCAGGAGATTGTTGGATGACCTTTCTAGCAAGTTGGATGCATTTCTAGTTTGATCTGCCCTATTTAGTTTATTGTTTTGCTCTAGTTTCTGTGTTAGCTCCTGGATTATTTTTTCATTTTGCTTTTCTCTTTCGTTAAAATGTTTTCTTTCTGTGATAAAGCTCAAGGCTAAGGATTTCAGATTTTCTAACTCAGCCGTTAAGGTCTGCTCAGTTTTATCCAGCCTGTCCTCAGATGATTCCAGTTCTTTCACTTTCACTCTAAGTATTTCTAATTCTGTAGATATCTTTTTGGTCAAGTTCTTTTCTTCATTGAGGCTAAGACACAGCTGTGTACAGTCATTCTTGCTCCTGCTAAAGGCCTCCTCCAGCTTCTCCAACTCTGCCATTCTCCTCTGAAGGAGTTCAATTTCTGACTTCAGATCTCGGGTGAGGCTCTCCTCCTCTTCAAGTTTTTCTTTCATTAATCTGCAAAGCTCTTCAGCCTTCCTAATTTCCTCATCCTTGCCTTCAATCTTCAGCACTCTTTTCCTAAGGGCTTCAATGTCAGCCAGCATGCTGGAGTTGCTGCCTTCTGCCTGGATGACTTTGTCCTGGAGGTCAAGCAGTTCATCCTCTGCTTTCTGCAGATTTTTAGTTGCTTCCTCCAGCTCATCAAGGCGGCGACTAAGGCTCTGCAATTTGAAACGTAGGTGCCGATTCGAGGTTTCCTTGTAACCTGTACATTCTGCCATGATTATTTTATTCCTTTCAGAATAAAGCTTTTCTTAGGCTGGATGAATGGTATACACCTTCTGTATTTCTGGTATGTTATTGTTCCTTTGAGCGGAGGCGATCTCACCCTGAAAGAAAAAAATGCTCAATATCAACATAAGAGCTCAGAATATACTCACTGTTTAAGCTAGACTATAAATGCTTGCATAAATAACTTTTTAATTAAACGCATATCTGAGTACTAAATTAGGTGAAATGAAATTGCAGAGAAAAGCCACAGTCCATTTATTTTGGTAATACAGGGTTTCCTAAAACAGCCTATTCCCCATAGCTAAGGACAGTATCCCTCTCTGTGGCTGGGTGAGCCTGAGCTCCCAGTGATGGCACTGCTGGTCTGCCACAGCACCCACCATCACAGCACATAGGATACATTTGGCTTTACCCAATCCTAAGGACAAATGAAAATTAATAATGGCTTAGTCTGCAATCTCTTTGTACTAATTTGTTTGCTCTTGAAGTTGCCAGGGTTTGCCATGGACTCTGGAGAGTAGCACTCATCAAAGGCAATAGAAAAATCAATAGATTCAAGCACAACTAGAATCAGAGAATAGAAAAATAATTTCCAATTGGAGTTTTAGTGCTCGGGATCCTCTGTGTTGTGAAACCACACAGGCTGAGGTTTGCATTCCTTAGCTGACAGGTGGCCCAGTTTCAGGTGAGGAGCAGAGCAGGGCTATTGTCCATGCTCTTATGGATGGAGCACATAGCTGGTACTACTCCCTCCACTTCCCCAAATGCCAAGGTGAACTTAGATCCACCTGTTCTATTTTCTACTAAACAATTACTCAGAATATCCCTGGGAACAGTATTTTTGCATTGAACACAATGCTAGGAGTGTTTGGACACATCTGGGGAAAAGGAGCCTAAGGCAACGCAGGTCTCCAGACTATGTATTCAAATTACATTAGGTGGCTGACAGTCACTTCAGGCATGAGGACAGTTCTGGATGTACACCAGCAAAATCTGGGGTAGCAAAGGAGTTCCTCTGAGCAGTCCCCAATGGCCAAGCAGGTCAGAGAGAAGTTGATGAAACTATCTTCCTGTCCTAAAGCATACTCTTCCACCTGAAGTATAGGTTAGATGTGTTAGTTGGATTCTGCCCCACGTGCACATACACCTGCAGTTTTAATTAAAAGATTTCTGGTGTTGCATACGTATGCAAGGGAGCGTGTGCATGTCGCGCGCACGTACAGTAATGCTGCTGATGAATCATGCTTGTGTCACAGCTCAACTGGTGAGAGCATCAGTGGGACTTTTCTTCCCTGCCCCAGGGTGAAATGGGCTGGGAGGAGTCCAGCATGTCATTCTTCATTTGTAAAGTAAAATTTCTCTACCGTCTATATAGAAAAAGGACACAGGTGTCACAAACTGCAGCAAACTGCAATACTGTGGCCAGAGCCTTCAAATCAGTTAAAAAGAGAAGGAAGGAAAAGTTTTCTTAATATGATTTTCCCTTTTGCGAGATCTTTCCAGCACCTGATTCTTGACTTGACACAATGAGACAGCCATGAGAACAGGACAAAAGCACTCAAGAAAAGAAAAAGGGTATAAAACAAGATAGACTGAACAAAAGCCAAAGTCCCCTATGTGATATCAACCCTGCATGCCACCTGCAGGCATCAGCCTCCTGTGACAGCTGAGGAGGAAGATGACATATTTGCTTACACAGGATGGGGACAGAGGCTCCCTGGCCCCACTGAACACAAAGGCAAAATGCCAAGTGACTTTTGGGGATGCACATATTTTGAGGCATGAATTGTCTCAGAAATGGCTGCATCTAGTGGAAGAGAAAATTCTAAAAGTCAGAAAAAGCTCAATAATCTGGAAATAGATTGACTATTGACCAATACAATACGAAACTAGAGATGTGAAATAATGATACAGCAGTCAAAAATAACCACAGCGACCACAACTTTCAAGGAAACTCAAATTATTACACCAAATAGCATCCACAGCAGTGTGAGACACTACAGCAGGCTCTGCAGATGCCGGAGAGAATCTTGCACATCACTGAGTCACACTGACCCTACGTCAACACTCCAATCACTCACTGAACTCTTCAGCATTGCCCTTCTCCTTGCAATATAAAATAAGTTTCCCTACATGGAGCTGGCAGGGCCAATGCAAAAGCAGCAGAACATAAAGCCACACACAGCTGCTCGCAGCAGATGCTCACTGGGGTTTGAGCAGTTGTACTTTACTGTGCACAGCACAGCAGAGAATTTGCTTTCCTCTACGAAGCCACTCTCCTCTGGCTCCCCCTTGAAATCACTGCTTGACTCACACTGGAAGGGCTCACTGAAAACAGGTCTGAGCATTTGCTGACCAGGTGCAGCACCTTCCTTTCAGCAATAGAGAACCGTGTTAACCTGCACACGTGCCAAAGAGAAGGCATTCTTGTCTTAAGAGCCCCATGGCAAGGTAGATGTTACCCATACTCAGGAGTTCTAGATCAGAAATGAATTGGTATTTCAAAGGCCCTCAGCATGCTACTCCTATGTGCCATCCTGCACTGGAATCAATGCCGAGAAAGATGTTTTATTTCTTCCCATGCTGCCACTTGTACTGTCCTCAGAAGCAGATTTTACTGTCACATTTGATTTCACAAACACTATGCAGGCATCTCTTCAGCGAGTCACAAACTTGGCAGCATCCTGCAGATGGCATGGGAAAAGCAGCCCCAGCTCAGTGGTGCTTTTGTAATAATTACTGGACACAGAGGTCTCCCACTTCCTTCACCCTCCAACCCTCCCACCCCATCTCCATCAAGCTCAGCTTTGAAAGGACTTCAGGGGCCATGCCTCTCACTATCGCTTCAGCTTCAAAATATGTGCTAGCATGAAGGTATAGCTGAGCCACCCATGGGCTAGCTGAAAGCCCCAGAATAACTGAAAAGATTCAGGGGCAAGTCCAAGCAAGCAAGATCCAGAAAATTGTTAGAAAAATGAATTAAATAATATGTCAAAGATTATTGAATGTGAAGTGCTATGACTCAGGACGTCCCTGGAAGCAGTCAATAGGGAAAAACATATTCATTTTTTTCATGTTCCTCCCCAACATCTGGTTTAGGCTGCTGGTACAGCTAGGATGCTGAGGAGACAGGCACCTCAGTTGGACCTACAGTGCCTTCTCCTCTGTTCCTTTTCTTCTCTCCTGCATCACTGCATCTTTTGTGCTTCTCAAACTTCCATTATTCCCAGATATTTAGCATACAGTAAAAGCTCTTCTGTGACTTATCTTCCATACCATCACTTTAATAAGTTTGACTCCTGAACTTGCTCTTCTACCCTCTTCATCTGGCCACCATAAATCTTACCTTTCAAGCACAATGCTCTTCCCTCCACCCTCTTCTGTCATGCTTGAAAGCTGGGCCAGTAACATCAATCCCAGTCCTTGCTGATGTTTTTACTCCCTTGTCCCATCCTGTTACCTTCTGCTTGTCTCTGGTTGGGCTCGCTCTGTTCAGTGCCCTACTTTTGCTTGAATGTAGTGGTACACTAGGGAACTTCTTGCTGCACGATTATATGGAAGCTAGAAGTCCTCATGGATTCATAAAGCAGCAATTAGATACATTCATGGAAGAAAAATCCCTCAAGGTCATTTCTACAGGGACCCACTCCTAGTTCAGCAAGGCCGCTTGAGACAAAACCTGCAGGCTGGAAGAATCCTTTGCTTGCACACTTCCCCCATCGCTCTCCCTCCTTCCTAGGCATCCATTTCCAGCCACTGCTCTCAAACAGTAGAGCTCTTATTATCTTCTTGGGCTCCTTTATCATTCTGTCACAAACACTTGTCCAGGTGAAACAGGACTACCACTGCACATCTGACAAGTACCACACTGTACATTGGCTACACACCCAAAAGCACAAACCCACACAGTTTTTCATCCAGCAACATCTACAGAGCTGGGAAAGGCCTGCCTGGTACAATACACTTAATAAGATTAACTTCAAGTACTCATAACCATCTCTGAATCATTTTACTCATTAGGCATAGGCAGCTTTAACCTTCATATTCTTCCTAACACTATACCCAAGAGCCACATGGCTACAAACATATCCCTCCGTTGGCATGAAAATTAGAGTATTGTGTGTTTCTCTGCATCCTGCCTGATACAGGGCACATTCCACTCTCCTAAAAGAGTGGAAGGACATCTGAGTCAGCTTTGCAGGAACATTCCTTTTATTGCTGTGAGTTTTTCTGGCTAAAAGATTGTCTCAGCCACTCAGAGGTTTCCATGCAGATTCCTACAAACACTGCAGAAAACTGGGATTGCCCCAAAGGTCCTCCCAGAAAAAAAAGCTCATGAACTCTATAGCACAGACAACTGGCTACTCCTGTGACTTTCTCCCTGGAAGAATTCATTCAATGAAGTTTGTAAGTGCTAAAAGGAAAGCTTTTCAGCTCCCTTACAGCTGCCACAGGAACAGCTTGAGGAGCTGCCATAGCTACTGCCTCTCCTGGACTGCTGCAGCTCCCAATCCATCCATTGTCTGCCTTGGGCAGAAATGAAAGGACAGGCAGGCAACCAGCCTGTGTGTGGTACCTGTGTACCCAAAATGTAGTCTGCTAGGGCTGTGCATTCCCTACAAAAATATTCAGGCATTCCCCACAGACAAAAGAAGTCTGCTGCACTGTCAGATAATCGCCCAGTTTGTTAAGGCCAGATGGATGACTGGCCTCTTGGAGACTGCACTGTCATCAGTGATCAAAAAGAGCATTAGTGTACACCTGTATCAGTACATGAGCCTGACTTAGGTCTGTCCTCTGTGCCAAGGCAAACTGGCATAGAACAACCCTTTGAAACCTGTTTTCCCTCCAAACATGACAGACCTTGCTAACTTCTGAGCCATGCCCAGATGATGTCTAGGAAGATCCAGGCCAAGCCATGCCATGCCAAAAATTGTAAAAACATAAGGCAGCACTGATGTGATCAGTGATCCATGGATCAGGATTGTCCCCACTCCTTAGTACTAGTAGGGAAAATCTTTTGGGAAGAGCTCAAACAGCCAACTTAAGCTCCATTTCAGGAAAGGTGCCCTGTTCTCTCTGCACACCTAGCCCTGCACTTCCTTCTGCTCTGTGCACACAGGATTTTGTTCTGAGCAGGTCCAGCAGGCACTGCACAGACCCTCAGGCTGAAGGCATGGTAGCACAAGGAAATAAAATGTGACCTGAAATAAAAATGAACTTTCATATTTCAGTAAGTTCTAAATTTTAATTTTCCATTAATCTTTACTAATGGCCCTTTAACTCAAAAATTCTAAGCAGACATCCAGGACTAATTACTCTGATAAAATTCAATATTCAAGCATAAGCCCAGCTTCTGCCGTGTAGGTCAACTTTATAAATATTAGCATTGCTATCCACCCATTGAACAGAACAGCCCTACCACTAGAAAGAATCATGATCATCACAAATCCCCCAAATCAGTAGAAGTTTTACCCCAAGTCTCTACAGTGTTGCTCTTGCTGAGGGGATCCCTCTTCAGGGCACACTGCTGTTCCCCTTGATTCATCTGTGAGAAGCTTGCCCTGACACAGCCTTCCCCAAGCAAATCCGCCACTTGCCCTGCTTAGTGCAGATGCAGAAGATTAAATTGCTGGCACATTTTCAGGACCCTACTCTGAATAGATGGACAGCAGTACTTCTGCAGGCATGCTCAGCAGTCTGCCCTGTGCTTGCAGCCTAAATGCAAAGGGCTGAACAAAGTCTGCAATTAGTAGCAATTCAGACTCCTGGAAAGACCCCTGAGGAAGCCAGGGAATCTGATTCAGGTTACAGGTGCCACTGCTGCTGCTCTTGGAGCAAACCAGGTTTTAGACTTGAGCTGTAAACTCCCAGTGACAGGGCTGTGTGTTAGGGGAGCTGCAGTGCCTGGCATGCAGGCACACTGGCAGAGGCAGCACTGCAGCAGCTCAAGTGTGTGCTGGAGCTCACTGCAGCTGTGCCACTCTGCAGCTTTCGGACAAGTATTTGTTAGAGATGTGGGAGAGACTAGCAGCATATCTCAGCTCAGCTGCCTGGGGAACATCAGGGTTAACATTGCTGTCATGAAAAGTCCAGGAGGAACCTGTCAGCCATTAGAAGTGCCTCTGGCATAAAGGCTGACCAGCTTGGGTTACACCAGCAGCATCACTTCCAGCTTGAGGCAAACCTTTTGGCTGCAATTCACGAAATCTACACGCTCTGAAGCAAGACACTGGGTGCTGTTACCAAACCAAGGTGCCATCACCGGCTCAGGGTCCCTTCTAGAGCTGCTTGGTCACCCTGCAGGAGCAGCAACTGAACCAAGCAAGCATCCAGGACAGCAAGCAGGCAGGCAAGACGAGGCACGATGCTGCAGCGGGACGCCCTCCCATTAGCAAGGTACCCACGCACCACAGGCACTGACTCACAGGCAGTGCAGCCAAAGCCTGGGTGATTTCTCCTCAGTCATGTGAACTGGGTGGACCACGGGTACAGCGTCTCACAACCGCTTGTGCAGGTAAATAAAGGCTGGCTGGCTAACCAACACACCGTGAGTAATCTCTAGATCCTTCAAGGCCTCCAATACAAACAGTTGGTTACTGTCCCCTGGCTGTACCACAAATACTAATTGTGATCTTGGACTCTCTTATAACAACCAGCTTTTTTCCCTTCTGAGTTCCCAACCTGCACCTTTTTTGTTCACTGGCAAGTGTGAAGTCAAATGAAAGGAGGTATTCAAGAACTTATAAATTACTTATAAATCACTCAAATATGATTCGTGCAGTGAGGACAGCTGGGTGGATTGAAAGATCCTAACAGTAGTCTTTGTGTTTAATTTGTTGCTAAAAATACCCTGAGGTAACAAAAAAGTAAATAAAATAACATTTACAAACAGGAACATGCTGCTTTTGTGAGAGCATGCTTGTAGCTGTGGGGACTTTACCCTCAAAATTAATGGTCCATGGACCATGGGGAGACTCCAAGACAAGCTGCCAAGATGGTCTTATGACAGCAGGCAGCTGTGCCACTGAAAACTGCCCACTTGAAAGCCTTGATGAATTTATGGATGGAATACATTCACTTGCAGGCTGAGCCTCTCAAAATGATAACAGGTATTTCACTCACAGACAAACAGCATTGTGCCAGGATCAGGACATAAAGGTGAGGGCACATCATTGCCCTAGCAGGCAGAGATCAGCCGCATGCCCTGCACTACTCTGCTCCGGAAGGAGCTGCAAGGGCACCTGATATTCTCCATAAGCCAGAGGTCCAAGGTCTGATAACTGTGTGTGGCATTCAGCACTCACTGTTGGGATTCTCCTTAATGCAGAAAGAGATAGCAGAGGGATAGCTGCCTCTGCTCCTTCTTTCCAAAAATGGGCCAGAGTAATTCCCCACTTGCCTGGGGAAAAGTGTGTCCTCAGTGCTTGGGGATAAAGTGTCTCCTTTGACTAAGGAGGGCATCAGAACAGCTGTAACCTCCCAGAGAGATGATCCTCAGCATCCAGCTGCCTCCTTCAGTAGGCAGCTAAGAAGCTTTTTGAAGTCAGAAGTGTGGGACAGGATTTCCATCAGGAAGGTCCTGTGCCATACTTCTTCCACAGACAAGGCTAAATAACACCACAAAGTTCTTCCATCTCCCACCAGCCTCTTGTCTGTAGCACATGAAAGGGTTAAAGACGCCACTCAATTCATGACTATCATGGGAAAACTTTGTTCCAAAATCTCCATTTCATGTTGCTAAAAAACCAACAATTTTGAAATATCTTGTATTAACAAGGCAGTTCTACAGGGCAGCCTGCATTTGCTTTTAAGTCCTGGTTATCCAAGGCTGTCAACAAATGGACAACAGACAGACAAATTCTACTGCTCTTGGAGCACAAGTATTATATTATACAAGATGCTAATGACGAAATCTGCAGGCTTAATGCCAAGCATTAATTTATCTCAATCCTATCCTAAACGAAGATCAGAGCCAAGAGGGCATACGCTTTTCTTGGAACATGTTTAAGAAGTGGAGAGTGAAAAATAGAGTATAAGGCAAAAATGGCAGCAGAGGATTCCCTCCAGGACTTTTCCAGGGCATGGCTGTCTAACTGTGCTCACTTGCATTGTTATTTATGTGTCCTTTTCTGCCTTGTACTCCCTGGACTGAAGGAAGGAAGGATGTTTCATAGGAAGGAAGCACTGGCGTGGCTGTACTGAGACAGGACCATACTGCTTCCCCCACTATGCTGCTCCTTTCTACAGAGAAGGGAAAGAGAAGAAAATTCACACTTTCTCTCTCATCTTAGTTAGCAGTAAGGCAATGAAGCTAACCTCAGTCCAGCTCTGATTTCACACAGGGTTAGTGTCCAAAGCTGGATTAGGTTGCTCAGGACTGCATTAAGTTGTGAAAATCTCCAGGGTCAGAAACACCCCAACCCCTTGGGTCCTGTTTCCTGTCAGAACAATCTCAGGGAGAAAATTATTTTCCTTCATGTTCAGTCAAAATTTACCATGCTGCAACCTTCTGCACCTGGAATGTGGCAATACCCAGCATCAGTTCAGACTGGTGGATGAATGGATTGAGAGCAGCCCAGCAGAGATGGACTTGGAGGTATTGGTAGACAAAAAATTGGACATGACCCAGCAATGTGTGCTTGCAGCCCAGAAAGCCAACAGTGGTCCTTGGCTGCATCAAAAAAATTACGGTCAGCTGGTCAAGGGAAGTGATTCTCCCACTCTGCTATCATGACACCCCACCTGGAGCACTGCATCTGGAATTCTGGAGTTCTCAGAAAGACTACAGTGGGTTCACAAGAGGCCACAAAAAAAGATCCAAAGGCTGTAAGACTTTTGTGAAGAAGGGCTGAGAGAGTTGGGGTTGTTCAGTCTGGAAAAGAGAAGACTCTGGGGCGATCTTATAAGCCCCTTTATAATATATAAAGAGGGTTTATAAGAAAGACACAGACAGACTTTTTACCACACACTGTAGTGATGGGATGTGGGCTCTGGTTTCAAACTAAGAGAGGAGGTTAAGATTGAATATTAGGAAGAAATTCTTAACTGTGAAGGTGGTGAGTCACTGGCACAAGTTGCCCAAAGAAGCTGTGGACGCCCCATCCCTGGAAGTGCCCGAGGTCAGGTTGGATGAGGCTTTAGGCAACCTGGTGTAGTAAAAAATCCACCTGAATCTCATGACACTTAAGACACCATCTCACCAGTACTGAGCAGAAAAGAACAGCCTTCTCTCTCGATCTGCTTCACATGCAGTCACGGCCACGCTGCCAACGCTTTGCTAAGCCTATCCAGCTGGCTGCTGCCATTCTTGCTTTTGCAGAGAGAGATGCTCTGTCTGCCCCACCAGCTCACACACAGCTGGGCTCCAAAGCAAGGACAGTGCTGAACTCTCAGCCATATGCCCCAGCAGTTGCAGCAGTCACTAGAGGCACACAAGGCAGAGACTACAAAAAAAAAAAAAGAAAAAAAAGAAAACAGGAAAAAAAAAAGAGAGAGAGAGAACAGTCACCCTGCTCTGCAAATCATCTCAAAGCGTAGGCAGCAGAGGAAAAGTGAATGGAGATGATCTGTTTGTAAGGACTTGGGAGCACGTTTCTGTCATAAGACAGCCAGAGAAAGCAAGCTAGAGCATGGGGCTTGCCACTCCTGCTGCTCTAGGAGGGAAATGAGGGGCAGTTGACCCAGACCCAAGGAGTGCCACCTGGCAATCAAGGCAATCAGCAGGGCACAGCTTTTTCTCTGTACTCAGCAGTTGCTGCTTCTCTCTGCCTGCATCTGCAGCCCAGCTCTGTTACACCAGCTACCAGCAGCCTGTTTGTGGTCTATGCTCTGCAGAGACTACACCCCAGAGGGCCTCCCCATCTTCCCATCACTGCTGGAAAAGAGTTCCCCACCTCCATAGCTGGTAATGCTCCACTGCAGCATTGTTCCTGCGGTTATCTTCAAACACACAATTTCACAGCTTTCCCAACGCACTGCTGATACTCACTGTCCCCTTCACAGCATCTCTGACAGTGGTTACAAACAAAAGGAAAATACCTATTCCAAACTGTGCTTCTTGTTCCCATGCTCTGCCCAATGCAAAAAAGGTAATGTCCAGAGAAATTCAGAGCATATGCAGTTTACAATATACTAACATCCAAAACTCACACAGAAGCATCAACACCCAGGTTACACAGGATACCTTTATGCAAAGACATTAGTCACACTCAGCAACATTAAAAACAAACCTGATCAGCAGCTATACAGAATGGGATGCAGACAGAAGAGTGAGAGACTTCATTAAGAATTCTCAATTGCTTCAAGTTCAAATTCTAACCACAAAGTGGGACTGGTAGCTATTTAGTATCATCCAGGAATTATTGTTTTCCATTAAAAACAGACATATTTCAAAATGATTCACACTACCTGAGAAATTAATGTTTTTGCAGCTCTGTTCCAGATCCAAGGTCAGGAATTTCCATTCTGTTCCGGTAAATTCCACTAAGATATCACATGTAACAACAAGTTCTTAAAGAAGTTTCATCAGATTTTCCCTTTAAGGTAACCCACTGCACTCCCACGTGAGGCACAGGCACCTCAAAGGCACAAGCAGCTGAAAGTGCTGCAGTGGAATCAGATGATCAGCACAACCTTGGAGCCTCTGCAGCCTCAGAAACATATCCTGTGATTTTCAAATCAATCCAGTGGGGAAGACACAAGCCAGTGCTGAACCTTAAAAGCCAGATAATGCATATAGCAGCAATTTTAATTTAAGCAATTTTGAGAATGAATGTGAAAACAAAGTCTGACAGATTTTGCTGCAACACGTACTGAGGGTGCAGCACTGCAGCAAAAGCTGTCACTCCCATCTGTAGAGAGCTGTGCAGCATGCAGCACGGGTGGCAGGGCTGACGACACCAGGCAGCAGAGCCACGCTGTCAGGAGTCCTTGCTGCACAGCCCAGAGCTACCTTTCTGCAGGCACTGCACTGCATGCAGCAACAGAGGAAAATGTGAAAAGTAAGCATTCAAGGTAAAGAGAAACATTCTTGAGCTAACTAAAGAGTTCTTAGAGCTTATGTTTATCATGATCAGTCACACACAGACGTTTTCAGCTTAGGATGAAGCTGCCATTTTTAGAGGTCAATTAGAACAATGCAACACTTACACCAGAAGTAGGAACACGGGCCCTACCATGTCACATAACAACATGCTCCCTCTTTTGCTCCCACACCACCTTTACCTATCCTGGCACTTGCACCTCCAGTGCAGTGTACTAGCTGTCACCTGCTCCAGGACCCTCAGGGGAGACAGGAGTAGTCAATGGGATGACCTGCTACACGTTGCCCACGGGCTCCAAGAGTGGGAGAGCTGCTGTCCTGGAGCAGAGGGGATGTAGCACCTTCTTCAGCTACCCCACAGGACTGCTGTGCCATGACACAGGTCAGGCAGCCCTCTCACATCACCTGCCTACAGCCACAGATGCTTTCCTCTCCAACTGTGCAGCCTGACATATGAGCCCCAAGCTCCAGTGGTTTTGTAATACTAACCACCAAAGCCGAGTCCTACCAGGGCTAAGAAAGCCTTGGTTCTCATCTCCTGCTGCTCTGCTTTTTCAGAGGCATGCAGCGCACAATCAAGGATAGCCACAACACTATTTGCAAGGTGTCTGAATGAAATCAGTCCTACTACTTCTGAGCCAATCACAAATCCAAGCAGGGAACATGGGGTTTCTGTGGCAAAACTCTTATTTAGATCAACGCTCCCTCCCCCCGCTCCAGGCATCAAGTTTGCAAGTTGAAATCACAAACCTCAAAACCGGTTGAGTTAATGAGTTAATTCAATACTAAGTAAGGTTTGATACTATGGCCTGGGCAGTACAGCAGGTCAAACTATGACTTAATCTATGACTTAAAAAACAATTAGCTAAGTAAATTCAGAACTATAAATGTTTACATGCAGGGACTTGTCCACACAGTACTGATTAAAAATCGCTAAAGCCTACACTTTCCCCTTTGTGACTTGAAGCAGCAAAACCACCACATTCCTCACAAAGCAGGGCAGACAGCAAGAAGGCGTGACTGAGGAAGTATCCACACTTGAGAGTGCATGTCTCTCATAACTTCATCCTAGAGCACCCAGGAGCCCACCTGTCAGAAGCACGATCTGCCCATGGAACCAAGCTACTCTGCCTTTCCCTGCAGCCATGGGAGGAGAGTGAGCGTGGCTGGATTGTGGACAGCTGGTCCCCCAGACAGATAGGGCAGGGCAGGATAACAGCCATTATGCTGCAGCAGGCCAAGGAGCAGCCATACGGAAGCTTCCAGCTCACACAAAGTATTTACACACGTGAAACCAGTGCACTTTGCTGGCCCAAGTTCAGTACAGCTGCTCAGAGACCAGATGATAGGACTCTGAAGTTACTTTCCGAGGAGGAAACTTGAGGTTGGCTCAATTCAATGAAGCTCTGACAAACAGGGTCAAAAAGACTGGGACTTAATAAATGTAGAAAATTTTCCACTGAAGTCCTCTAAACATGACATCTCTATTCCTCTGCCCAAACCTGAGCAGCACTTTGCACAAGCAGGAACTTTGCAAAGGTAGCATGTCCACACTCACTGTGAAAGCACTGTGGTGACCAAGACCTCAACACAGACAGCGGTGCTTAGATGCTCAAGGGATGCTACCATTGCACAAGTGACCTCATAGACTTTAGACCAGATCCTCAAACTCAAGTTTTATAGTCATTTTCAAGTGGCTCTGCATTGCCCCTGCCTCCTTCTAGCCTCATGCTCCCCTTGCTTGACCAGAGTAAAGCAGCCCTGCAGCCAGGCTGGGAATCAGGAGGGCTAAAGGGAGTGGAGGGGGAGGCTGATGGTTAATTCTCACCCAGATCAACTCTCCGAACACAGCTGCATGAAGCTTTTGTCAGTTGGGGTAGGGCTAGAAAGGGCATTTGGAGGAGAAAGAGGTTAGGACAAGGGGAAAGGCAAACCCACCTCATCCAGGCACAGTGCTCAGCTGCACTGATGTAGCACTTCCTAGATCCATGACTGGAGAGGATGTGAAAACCCATCTCTCCTCCAATTTGACAAGAGCAAGCAGCCGCTCTCATACACTCACTGTCACACAGAAACAATTTACCAGCTTATGTGTTCTTATACTTTATACCTGTGTATTGGTAACTTTGTTCCTAAGCAAAGAAATTATACATTTCATTTGTGGGGTTATTGGTGTGGATCCTAAGGGGCTTTACAATGAGAAGAGACAAGGCTGCAGAGCAGGCTGAGTGCCAAGTACAACATGAAAACTCTTTTTTTACTAAATACCCCCTCTCTCCTTTCAGCCCAACACTTGCAGGTGCATTCACCTTTCTGGACTGTGCTTCTATGAGAAATTCAAATGTTCAGAACACAAATGTTACATTCACTGCACAACTATCAATAGAAAGCAACAAAATATTCTCAGCTTTCTTTTACAGAAAAGGAAACAAACTGCCTGTGCACAGCATTCATGCTTCTGTGCATGCTGCTGTCATGCTGAGGTAAAGCTGTGTGTTGCACCTGCATATCTTACTCCACCCTGGTGAAGGTTAAAGCACACAGGGCTGAGGCATCCTTACAACCCCTTATCTGCCAAGATCACGGCCTCAGCACGGGAACGTCACTGCCAAAACCTAAGACACCACCAGGGACACAAAAGCATTAAGGCCTAAATTGCCACATTCTGATGGCTGACATCCAATGCCACACTTTATATTTGATCATTCCAAAACCACTGGTTTTCAGGCTGCTGAATCAACCCAAACCCCACCAACTTCACAGGAATGGCATGCCTGGCATGCCTTCTCAGTCAGGGTGGTTATGAAGGCTAAATCTGGACAGTTCAGGGCAAATGGTTTGTGGGTTTTCCACCAAACTGATCCTGTCACCAGCTCTAAACCCTCAAATCCAGAGAGATGTGACTGTCCATAGTGTGTGCTGAGAGTGGCTGCAGTCACCACCAGAAGGCTGCCAGCCCCTGTTACCCTGGCAAACAGCTGAGCTTGGATAGGGAGATTAATCACACCTTTGGTGGCTACAGAGGGAAGAAGAGATCAAGTTAAAAGACTAAAGCCCTCCAAAGATTCAGCCCATTGAAAGCAGAGGGAATAACAGTATGGAAGAACAAAGCCAACCACCAGCTTTGGGAATACAGGAAGTGCTGGCAAGCAACACCTGCTCATCAGCTGTCACCAAGTATTTGAAAACATTCATGCTTTCTACTTCATATGTGCTAATACAACCATTAACCAAGGCAAAAAGTCTGTACAGCAGACCTTTGATATGTGAAGAGGTATGTAACCATGCCATAACCATCAAAACAAAGGTTCTCCATTCTGACATGATTTAAGGGCTCCCATGATCTGCAGTCCACTACTTAGTGTAAAACATATTACTGCTATGAATCATCACCCTTGTGGGAATCTGTCAACCAAAACGACCTCTGAAAGAGATTATATGCTTCATTTTAGTGTAACAGTTGTATCAAAATTGTTCTTTTTTGTCATTTCACTCAGTAATGCCAGCCATACTTTCTGTATGACTTCCATGAAGAAAGAGGCCTCTGGTTCCTTACCTACTGCAGCCCATGGTGCGAAGGAAAGGTTTCATGGAGGACATGCACAGCCTCAGAGTCCCTGAGTACAATACTCATGCTGAAAGATGTAATCACCAACCCATCTGAACATACAAAATAATGTGGTCTAGATCGCAAAGAATACTAGGCTTTTAAATATTATCATTTCTTGTAATAGCCACATTTGAGAGTTCTCTTTAACAAGAGATACTTTTGCCTACAATTCCTAGCTCCACATTAAATAAAGAAAATCAGTAACTAACAATTTTCAGAACACAGAGACATCCAGAATGCTAGCAAAAAGTCTACGTACTTGTAACTTATTTCTACTTCTTAGGAAGTCAACATTGGTCAGATTGTCCTGTACTGGAGTGCAGAAACTTTACCCCACAACATAACACTAATTTCATAACATTATGAGGAAGCTGGGGTTGAAGAAGTACTAAGATCAGGAGACACAGGGGTTAGTTAAGGGGGACCTGACTACACTTGAATTGTGCTGTTCTCTCACCCTCCCTTTGCCCCAACTCATTCCTTCCCCCAGGAAATTTCAGAGACGTATCCAAAAGAAACACAGCAATCAGCTCTCCATGTCCTCCTCCCCCTTACAGTGTTACAGAGGGCTGGCTGCCCTGAGCAGCCCCAGGCAACCAGGCACGATGCCGGTGAGGGGTCCCATGCCCAGGAGGGGTCTTGCACGCCAGGCCCCTGCACAAGCATCACTCCCTCGGGGCTCCTGGAGCCCCAGGGTGAGGGTGTCAGCCTAGCAGGGGCTGCCGAACGTTTTGTGCAGTCCTCACTGCTGCAGAGCAGATACAATGGAGGAATTACACTTCTGCAAGTGCCGCAGACGCAAACCAGCCACAGAGCACGCTGTCCCTGCCGAAATATGCCAGCTGGCTACTGGCAGCGCAAACAGACCAGAGCACAGAGCCGTTGGCTCTGTACTCGCACAGACTGCAACACTGGGGAACGACGTCCCCCCCCTCAAAATCCTGCAGGTCAGCAGATGCATACCTCCGCCATGAGGCTGTAGGCATGTGGTAAATTACTGCATTTTTTCCCCCTAAACACGGAATGCCACAGACGATTCCAGGTTGTAAAAAATCCCCCTTCCCACTGTCATCACTGTGATGCTGCTTAGAGAGGAGCTCACCCACCCCAGCGGCTCTCGGCGAGAGACTCGATAAGCAACAACCCCAACACACGCAGCAGCGATGAGCAATCCTTCCCCTGATTTTTGTGGATTTTAACAGAATTTACGCACCAATTAAAATCTAATCCCACTGCACCTAGCTCAAATGTGCTGATTAGTTGGGATGGTCACTTTAAACTTGTGTTTAATTGGCTTAAAGGCTTCAGATGTAGCATTAGAAGGGGGGGAAAATGCAGATTTGCAATGAAAGCAGAATCACCAAGGACAACCAGCAAAGGTCTGCTGTGCCACTGGCTTCAGATGCCAGCACATGAGACACCTGGCAAAGCGAAACGGGGTAAGTGTCAGAAATTTTCGAAAGAGGCAAAGAAAAGTTTCACAGTGGTCCATCAATTAATTCCCTCACGACGGGAGAGCAAAGAAGACTGAAGTGATTAACAAAGTCAGAGCATCAGAAAAGCACATATACAGAAGAAAGTTATTAATTATATTATAAACGCGGGAGGACTAGGAAAAAATGTGGAATTCAGGAAAAATAAGCAACAGGAAAGGGAGTATGTGGCTGCAGCAAGGGGAAAAAAAATGGTTATCCACAGAAAACGCGTTAAGCGCCGAGAAACCTCCAAAGTCTCAACCAAGCCCCAGCCAATGGGTTTAGGAACTTCCTTGCGGGCAGCTCGCGACAGCGAAGACCGGTGGGACCGTGCCCTTCCCGGGCGGGGACGGGGCCGATCTCCGCTCAGGAAAGCGGCTGTTCCGGTCCCGTCGGAAGGAGCCCGACGGCGGCTCCACTTCCGAGCGGGAGCCGAGGCCCCGGCGAGCGCCTCAGGACCGGGTCTCCCGCGGGGGTCCCCGCCGCCGCCGCCGCCACCCGCGGGCAACCCGGCCTTGAAGCACCCGCCCGGCAAGGGACGGGAAAGGCGGCGGCGGTCAAAGACAAAGCGGATGCCTCAAATTCCTCCCCGCCCCGCCGGTCTGCGGCACCCCCCGCCCTCCGCCCCTTCATCGCCCACCTCTGCCTACCTGGGCAGCAGGAGCGGCCAGGCTTCCCTCCCTCCCAGCCCGGGCTTGGGCGGCCGCAGCCCGCGAGGGGCTCCGGGGCTCGGGCGGCGGGTGCGGGCGCTGACAATGAGGGGAGGGACGCGGTACCGGGCGGTGCTTGACGTCAGCGGGAGCAGGGCGGGGGCTGGCGGCCCGGCCCGGCCCGGCCGTGCGGCTCCGCGGTGCCCGCCCCCGGCCCTGGGGAGGCGGGCAGGGAGCGGCCGCCATTTTGGGGGGTCGGAGGGCGCCCGGGGTGGGAGGGGAAACTCCGAAAGGCCTCGGGGAGGAACTGGGCCGGGTTGGGGATTGTGGATGCGGCGCAGGCGCTGCCGTGTCTGCTCTCGCGGTGGGTTCGTGCTCCAGAGCGTGCCGGACAAGCCCTTTCTCTGGCCCCGGCCAAGGGCTACCACTGCCTCGGGGTTTTGGTGTCGGGGCAGGCAGTCGGTTCCGGCTCTTTAAAAGCAGGGCAGAGTCCCGCGCCAGGTGGCACAGCGCGATTTTGTCCTCCTCTCCTGTCTCCCGTCGCATCCCCCCTTTAGTGCCATCTCTTGGAGAGTTTGGGACTTGGTGGTCACCTCTGGTATCTGCAGCTCGGGGATGCCGAGATGGTATCAGAGACAAGAGACTTCCCCGAACGCTGACCGGGAGAAGTTGCTCCCGGTGTACCTGAACGGTGAGCAGAGCCCCGGCACTGCTGACCGGGCGGGTGAAACGGTGAGGGACACCGGGGAGCGTGGCCCGATGCTCTGTACATCGTCGCGCTGCCCTTGCCCAGCTGAGTCCACAGCAGACGTGGTCAGAGGCCGGTGAGCAATTCCAGTCTCCCTGCCAGGCAGAGAAACGTGACAGACTCGGAACCTGTTGGCCATTGTGGGGACATCTGGGGGAAAAGTGGAGCTGCCTTGTAACAGTCCTCTTTCCACTAGTCACTTTCTGTACTTTTGTATGCAGCTTCCATTGACTGCACTAAGTCCCCATCAATAAAAATACTAAAGAAAAAAATGCTTTCTCTTAGAGCAGCCAGAGCTTCCTTAGTTTTCCTCTACATTATTTCCTTTCTCTGGACAGAAATTTATAAGTCTCTGACCTCACACCACTAAGCTTTTTTCTTTGAAGAACCAGCCTGGGCAGTGGCAGCCCTTGTTGCCACGGGCATTGTACTACCAGCTGCAGCCATGCTGCGTCTGAGTGACACAGAGCAGGCAGGTTGTCTCTCATTTGTATACACAGATTTGACATTTATCATTCCCTAGGTTTTCGTTCGCTCTCTTCCTCACACTGCAGACTCCACTTGGCAGCTGGTTCAGTTGCTACCTTGGTGAGGGGCTTTTTTCTCCTCCTTTATCAGCTCAGCTCAGTTTGTTTCCCCTCACCTTGCTCCCTCACTCATGCTGGGTGGGTCAGGACTTTACCTCACACCTTGTGCTTTCCCTCCAGCAGCAGTTCACTGTGCTATGCTGGTGGCACAGCAGGCTGAGGAGCGTCGCTCACAGTCCTGAATGAGCATTTACTCTTGTTTGCACTATGCTTGATGGACTCACCAAAGCCTGAGGCATGGTTGTATGCTTATCTTTTGCATTGGAAAAATGGGTGCCAGGTTCCCAAAACCCAAAGCAGGGTGCCAGCACCACTGGTAGAAAACGTTTTCCTCAGTTGTCCCCACAATGACTGATAGAAAGGCTGTATAGTTCCAAGGGAGCGGGTTGTAAATAATGTGGGCAGGTGTGACCAGAGATGATGGGCAAGGAGAGATGACAAACACAATAAAATCATGAATGATAAGAGGAAGCAGCAGAAGCTGTCAGTGTGTCTGACAACAGAGGATCCATATGGGTGCAGTAGCTTTAAACAAATGAAAGTAACTCATGCATCTTATGCACAGCTTGATAACGTGAGAAGTGGATGGCTCTAGGATGCCATGAACACGAGGCATGAGATTCAAAAGGGATTAGCCAAATTTACAGAGAGCAGATTTCTCAGTGGTTATTGAAAATGTCTATCTGAGTTACTTTCCAGTTCATGAAGTCTCTGAACTGACTCTTCAGGTATTCTTGCTATTCTGTTTGTATGCTGGATTTAAGTGAAGTGTCTGAGTTGATCTTATTGCTGCTGATACAGGCAGTTGTATGTTCTTCATAAAATTACCTGTGTGTATGTGCTGCTTCTTCTGCACCAGTTCTGGGATTTGTTCAGTTTATCAAACTGGCAGACAACTAAGAGTGAATACTTCTCTGCCTCTAGAGTGTAGAATTAGCCCACTGTTTTCTAAGCCAGTGGTTCTTGCTTCTCTCTGCAAACTAGAAGTGGAGATTCTCCTGTTATTACCTGATTCCAAGTGTTTAAGTCTTAAGTATTTGAAGATCAGAGCCATGATAAGATCCTGATATTTGTTGAATTAATTTCTAACAGCTCCCAACAGAGCTGGAGCCTTAGTTGTGCTAGATGCCACACAGAGTTTAGGAACAGTATTAAACACAGCAAGCAGGCAAAAAGAAACAGAATCAAGCTTGTGTGGACAGAAGTGCTGCTTGGCTTGCTAGTCTGACATCATTATCAGCAGTCTGTATGGCAATGTAAGTTTTGTTAGGTTTGGGGGTTTGTGTGTATAACTGTTTCTTGTTCCTAGAACAGGAACAAGAGTGTCACCAAGGTGTCACATGGTGTCACCAAGGTGCCGCCATGAGCCCCCACAGAAGCCTGCAGCCATGTCAAGGTGATAATGATAACAAAGGCATTGAGAAGCCTGCAGCACATATGAAAGGGCTTGATGTCTTGTTAGTTTGTACTGCTGCCATCTTCCTCTCAGTCAGAAAGCATATGCTGTGGCAGTACAGTGAGAACACCATCTCCTCAAACCAAGGATTTTCCTATCAATCTTCGCCAGCTGCATAAGGCACCAGAACCTGACACACCTGGAGAACACCAGGATGAGGAGTGGTAATTTCTGGAAATAATAAACAGGTTTTACTCACACTGTGAGTAGGGTTTGTCTGAATTTATCAGACATCTCCACTACTGATTCTTCTACACAAGTCTCATTTCAGTCTTGCAGCCTAGGTAATGTAAATAATGTTATTAAAGTCAGTTGGTTTGGGGGGGATGTTTCACCTCTTCCTGGCACAGACATCTTAAAAATATTAGCTGAATTAGGTCTACACAGGGGACCAGAAGGGGTGTATTTAAGGATGCCAAGTGTGCTTGCTAATATAATTTCAAGATTGGCATTTTGAAAGGTGATGGTGAATGAAAAGCATTCCTGATGACTGGAAAAAGCCAAATGTCATCATACCTGTCATCAAGAATGGCAAGAAGGAGGATTCAGGCAATACTCAGCTGGTTGGTTCAGCCTCAACTCAGCCACTGGGAAGAGTGGACAACACATCCTCCTGGAAGCTATTTCCCACCACATGAAGGACAAAGAAGTGACTGGGAGGAGCCAGCAGGGGTTTACCTCACCAGCCTGATTGCTTTCTACAAAGAGACCACAGCCTGTGTTGCCAACAGGAAGGCACTTGATATTGTACTGGTTGATTGTAGCATTGGCTTTATCGAGGCTTTTGACATGATCCCCACAGTCTGCTTGTAGGCAAGTTAAGTAGTGAAATTGTCTAAATGTAAATTGCATGGGAACCATAGCTACAGCTGTCTCTCTTGACCGTTGTTCAAGGACTTGCAAGGTTTATTGCAGAGGGATTTGTGAACTCAAAAAAGAAAAGCAGGTTACCGAGTAGTTTCCATGGTAGTTCAAAATTTGAAATTGTCTATCCATCATTAACTGCTACGGAAAATACAAACCATCAGATCTTCACAGTACCAAAATATCTTTTGCATTAGAATAACTGTGTGGTAAAAAAATCATAATTATCAATGAAAGCATTCTGGCACTGTGTCATAAAGTGTGTTTTGCAAAAACATTTCCATCATGTCATAGACTGATTGCATGTACAAAACAGGAAGAGGACTTTTGGGTATGTTTTTCTGTGAGGATGTGATCTGTTCATCAATAGGGCTTCATATACTTAAGTAGTCTTGCATATACAGCATTTGTTCCTTTGTACTCCCCTGACAAGGAGCTGTTTTCAGATTGGTGAGCATGGTGGGATTGCTTCAACCCACAGGCTTTCAATGACCATCTTTCTTTCACGTAGCAAGGTTCAGATTTGTCCTGGGAGGAGGGATCGTGTTCCACTTTCATTATCCTGCCAGTCTTCAGTCATGCTGGCTCCTCATTGCTGACACTTGTCCTCTTCCCTGGTTGTAGGAATAACCTGCACTGGAATTCACTGGCAGGGCACTGCAGTGAACACACATGCTTTGACATATATTTAGCTATTTCTTCTGTTTTCAATAAAATTTACATTATCATTGAAATAACTATCTTCTTGGACATATCAATATGTACTTCTATACAAACATAACATGTTTTAGCTTATTTTTGTGCTCAATATTACAAAAGCTTCACTGGAGAGGCACTGAGATATCACTCAGTCCTCATGTACCTTCTGTGAAATACATTAGTGTGCTCTGGACTGCAATTTGGAGCAGCCTTAAATGCCTCCAGTGAGAGAGAGGACCGCTGTTCTATGACCACACAATTGCCCTGTCTGACTGCAGCATGTGGGTGGTTCTGGGGCATCTCTTTAATGGACCATCCTCAGCAGAGGCACCAGCAACAGGGAGAAGTTGCAAGGCTGCGCTACAAATTCAAAGGAGAGGCTGAAAGCTGTGGTGGACATGCGCCGTGGTGGAGTGTGTGTTGGGCTGACCACTGCTGTGGATGGTGGAGATGAATTGGGGTAGGCTGAGAAATGGAAGGGCAGTCAGAAGGATGATGGGGTGATTTTCAAACAATGTGTGGCTCTCATATTCAGTATAGATATGATGCTTCTGATGTAAAATGCCCAGAGACTAAAATGTTGCATGAAATTTGGGCTGCACAACTCGGTGTGCTGTCTTGTCTGAGACTTCATCTGAGACTTCCATGTACCAGCTTCCCACCTCCCAAATCAGGGAAATAATCCCAGTGGCAAAGAAATGCATGTTAGAAGGGACCTGCTCTGCGACCCCAGCAGAGGGTCCTGACAGTGATTCCTGACCAGTTTGTTTGACCAGTACTTTAAGAATTCCAGAGACAAGGATGCCACATCCACCCCAACAACCTTAATTACTAAGAAAGTTTTCCTTTGTGTGTCACTTCATTCTCCCCTCTCTAACTTCCCATATCTTGTCATCAAGGAGTGAATGTTCTGGCTGTTTTATGAGGTCCTAGTCATTCCACAGTGGCACTAGCCATATTCTCCTGTTTCAGTTTATGCATGCAAAAAAATTACATGACAGAAATATAAGATCAATAATTTTCATGCTATTTATTTTGTAGCATTTCTGCACTGGTTGTTCTATTCATGATAAAATGTGTAATAATTAATTCAAATAAATTGTCTCCTTTCTACATTCACCAAAAGCATAGCTTCAAATGCATAATTTGTGAAATATCCACATAACTTACATCTGTGCTATGCTGCACTGCCCTGCTGCTGTTACAGTCAGGCTGTGTCACACATCTTCTGAAAAAGTTACAGGTTTTATCAGCTTCACATGCCATAGAAAATGTAAGTATCAGATCCTGCTCTCCAGAAACTTTCTCAGCTGCCATAAATGGTTAATAATATACAGCAGAAATACTAACTTCTTGTAAATACACACACAATTTCCTCCCATCAGGCATGGTAGAATTGGATAATGTGTCACCTCATCACATAAGACACGCCCCCTGGTTCACACCCCTTGCCTCATTGCAAAGCATATTTCATGTGTTGTCGATCTTATATACAGACATGATCACTGCAGAGACAAGTTCTGTTACAGCGTGTACAGTCCCAGACAGAAAGTGTCAAATTGGCAAGAAATTCCCAGTTACATGCACAGAACAGGGTAGCAGAAGAGATGGCAATTACCACTCCGTTCCTTAGGGAAAAAAGCATGGAAAGTTTCAGGTAGGCTGTGAGATTGCACAAGGGTCAGTTACACAAGAGGAGAGTCTCAAGAGGAGCGCTTTTTGAAAAGTGTTAGTTTTTGGAAAGCCTGTTTAAATTCTTCATTAAAAGCTGTATAAATGACTGGATTGATTAATGAGTTTAGGTAACCCAGCCAGGTAAAAAAGTCCTGTAGGATGGGATGAAACCAACAGGCATCTTGGCAGATTGGTAGGACTAGGGATGTGACAAAAAAAGGCAGCCAACAGAAAATGAAAGCTCCCAGAATAATGCCTAAAGTTTTGGTAGCTTTCCTTTCTCTTGCAGCAGAAATTCTTTTCCTTTCCAGCGCACTATCTGCAAGTTTTATTTTAACATTACCAATAAATATTGGAGACCCACCTGAATGAGAATGCCCTTCATGGAGGCTAGCATTAATGGAGCAGAGGGAAGACCCTGCAGAACCAGTAATCAGGTGTGCAGTAGTAAAACGTTTCCCATATAATGAGGGTGGCTTCAGAATCCTGGATCGAGCTGCTACATAAATTCTACCGTACAGTATCAGGAGGAGCACAGTTGGGATGTAGAAAGCTCCACAAGTAGAATAAATTGTGTAGGAAATTTGGTCTGTGTTTACAGCACACTTCGCAATTTCTTCATGAGCTTTCACTTGCCTCCAGAAAAACGGTGGCACAGAGATACTGATAGATATCATCCAGACCACGGCAATCATGAGGGCTGCTCGGCCAGCAGTGCGGCGTTTGGTGTATTCCAAAGCGTCTGTGATAGCCCAGTATCTGTCCAGTGCAATGACACAGAGGTGTAGGATGGAGGCTGTGCAGCACGTGATGTCTGATGACAACCAGATGTCACACAGCAACTGGCCAAAGGCCCACGTGTGGGTGACAGTGTAAGCAATGCTGACAGGCATCACGAGGACAGACACTAGAAGATCAGTTACTGCCAAGGAGCCAATGAGGTAATTTGCAGGTGTGTGGAGCTTTCTAGTCAGAAAAATTGTAATAACGACAAAAACATTTGCAAGGATTGTTGCCAAAGTTATAACAGACAGAAGGATTGACAGTGAAATCTTCAGCCCTAAGAGTGTCCTTTCATCCCAAGACAGTGGTGTTTCAGTGACATTTAATGATTTATTTGCTGAGCTTTGGAGAGAGAACTGTGCTGAATTGTTGTACTGAGTCATCCTCTGCTCTGATTTCACCTCCCAGTGTAGTCTTTCTGGGATGATGAAGACAGATGCTCACTTTTTTTGATAAAACAGAATTTTTCATACTTTGGTCTAACACTAAAGAATTATTAACTTGTTGAAAACTTCAGCTGATGCAGTAGATGATGTACTCTCCTGTGCAAGATTTTCCATCACATCAATTACATCATTGTTAAAGCAAAATGTCATCCAGACATGAGTCTGGTGTACAACAATGAAAACAATACTATAAGTGGTGGGAACTTAGGCAGTTTTCATCTTGAAGAAAATGAAATAATTCTTTGTTATCTTTTTTTCACACCTCTTTTCTGACCTAATCTTCTGCAAAGTTGCTTAAATCAATACTGAAGGGCAATAGATGGAAAAGAAACATCTGGGCATGAAGTTGATGCCCCTCTGCTTGAGGGAAAGCTACCCTCAAGAGTATATTCCTTTTCCCTCTAATAGCTGAGTGTCATGTTTTTGGTATTTACAAGGGACACTATATTAGTTGAGTACTTAACATATAAAACAATACTTCTGGATTCCTTCTGTAAACATAATTTCTGCCAGATTTGCAAATCAAGACTTCTTCAAGAGCAGATCTCCATTTTCATTTATTTCTCCAGGTTTTCCCTTCAACAGTTAGTCTTCAAATGCTGTAGTCAGGTGTTGGGTACCAGACCTCAATGCATTGGTGCACATTACAGCATAGTATGCAATCTACTGGATTTCCATACTTTTCTTTGTATTCACCAGGACTGGATTTCCTGAAGTCTTCACAAACCTGAAGGAGGCATCCTAAGACAGATTTCCATCAGGCCTTTCACTCACTTCCACCCATGAGAACCAGGATGTCACTTAGATTATGCCAGTCCAACCCTTCATGGAAGAGATCCTGTATGTGGGTAGTCATCAGCTTTGAAGTCTGCTCTGAGGGCAGGAACACGGAATTTCTCCAAGGAGATAATCACCATGCCGGCCTTCTCCCAACCATCGAGGAGAAGGGCCTCTCTCAGTCATCACTGGTACCAATTCATGCCATCCAATGCAGAACAGGGAGTCACTCGGTTGGGAATCTGTGGAGCAAGAGGAGCATAATAACATGAAGCATTAGGCACTTTGAACTCAAACAGCCTCTCTTAAGCTTCTAGTATAATAGAAGCAACATAATATAAGAAGCAACATCTTTCAGTTTGGTGTATTCAATTTTTTTATATACAACCATCTTCTGTGAGTCAAACATTTTCAGACATGCTTTTTCTTTTGAGATGTACTTTTCTAATGAGGAGGCACAAAAAAGTCTCACATTTCACACTAGAGTATGACTTTCTTGATTTTTTTCTTTCTCTAGAAAGGGAAAATCCCTTCCTCATAGCCATCTTGTGATACTGAGCAAAGGTTCCATTCATAAGAATTTTTGAACATAAAAATGTTTAAAAGCAACAAAGTCCATCAAATCCAGTCACCAGTTTCTGGCAAAAAGTCCATACATTCATCTCAACCCTTTTGCCATTTTCTGATGCTTTCCCAACACTGGTACAGTTTTTTTAGAGATAGAGACCAGAACCACAAACAGTTGATGTGGATACACCACAGATTTATACTTCAGCATAATGATGTTTTCTTTTCTTAGTTTATTTCCTGATGATTTCTGAGAAGTACTTTGCTTTTTGAATCGTTGCATAGCACTGATCTGACATTTCCACAGAGCAGTCCCAATTAATGTAATTCCACATACCTTGACTGGTAATATCAGCTTTTTTCCCTCTCTGCTCAGTTGTTGCATCTGTGAGTACAATATTCCTTCTCCCAGATTTTAACTTAGGCTCTTGGCTATTCTGCACAGTCAGTCCTTGTCTTTAATACTCTGAAGAGATTTGTTTCACCATAACGTATCATCACCACACTATTCATGGACTTTCCAGATCGCTCAAAGTCTCTTAAGATTCTAAATAATTGTACCAGTTGGACTTCACTCACTCCATATACTCATCAACTTTTCTTAATTAATATAACAGATTGGTGAAGAATAACTTACTTTACTAAAGTCTGAACTTTACTAACTGTTACCCTAATCACCAGATTTACTATGTGTACAATAATACATTGTTTCTTTTAATTTCTGCCAAGTGGCTGTAGGTACAGATTTCAGGTTATGGCTCAGCAGTTGCCCAGCCCTCTTTGGGAAGCAGCACCAGTGCCTTGCAGCTGGCAGGGGCAAAGGGAGTTGAAGTGGAGGCTGAGCCCTGCTGCTGCCATCACACTTCAAGTTGCATCAAACGCTCTAGCTGAGCACTGTCCAATACTAAAATTTTGTTGTTGTTCCCTTTGGCCAGAAATAAAGGTTCCACTTGTAAATAACCCCCAATTTATCTTTTGTGAATAGAAATGCTGAAGCTAATCTTGTTTCTCTAAGAAATTGCCTTTTTTTTTTTTTTCCATACCTTTACCATCCCTTCAACTCTCTGACACAGTAATGGCTCACTTCAGAGCTCTCACTTTTAGAGACTGAGAAATCTCTTGTCTGAGTACTGGGCTGATTGCACATCCCACACAGGAGAACATCTAAACTTAAACCACCAGACAGACTTATTAACGCTATTAAAGACTATTAAATGACTGTGTTACCTAAAAGCTGAAGCCAAATCCAACCTTGATGTCAGTTGTCACTGAAAAGAGATATCAAGCCTTTCTCATATACTGTATCAGCTTTTTCTCTCTGTTACAACATTCTACCAATATGAACTAAAATGAACTGCACCTCACCCACCCACCTGTACATGAACAAGTCTATTAGTAGTCTTATTGCTTCCACCAGCTTGCAGTCACTGTGGGGAAAAAATAAACTGATGTGAAACATGGTGTTTGCAGTCCAGTGAACTAGTCTAGAGTTCAAATGAATTCTAAATCTTCAACATACCAGTAAACAAGCAACCCAACACTGGGAGAAAGTCATATTGAAACCACACATATACTTAGTTACTGAATTAATTTTTATAAATAAATAATGTTTTTCTTTAATGTAATCACCAAAGGAAAAGAACCACTGTTTTACCAAAATGCTCCAAGTCAGCACATGATTATTTATCGTGTACTCAAGAAGAGTTACCATCTAGACAAAATTAACATATTCCAAATAATTTAGTATTTCAATGACATTACCTTTTACTCAACAAAGGAGTGATGAATACAGATAAATTGCTTTCCTGTTAAAAAGAAAAAGAAATTAAGTCTTTGTAAACTACAGATACTGAAGAAAAATGATATTAAATGACAAGCAGTCATTAAATCATGTCAAGTACAAGGTCATACACATAACTGCCTGTTAAGGAAAGCAGAACACAAATGCACAGACATTACATATCCTGAAACACCAGAGCCCAGGAGTAGGAAGTGGCCATCTGGCATGTTTGCAGAGGGACATGCTGCCTGGGCAGGATGCTCATGGTCTCTGCAGCATGAGGAGCACTGGGCAGAACCTGGGTGTTGAGGTGATGCCTGGAAAGGCTGACCTGAAACAGAGACTGGCCAAAGCTAGAGAATAAAGTAAGTATTTACTGAAAGGCCTTTAGGGTACACCTTGGGCAAGACAAGAGCCTGGCCAGGGCTGCACCCAAGGTGGACTAAGAATGGTCACAAAATGCCCAACTGGTCACGCGGTCTCAGACTTTGATTAGTTTTGGTCCATTTGTATATTGGGGTTTAATTGTCCAATTACAGCTTCAGGTTATGCAGTCCCATCCTTCTCGTTCCTCCCTTCAGTCCACAGTTGTTTGTGCTTTTGGGCCTGAAAGTTGTTCTTGGTCTCCAGCAGGAAAAGGATTTGTTTTGTCTCCCTGCTCTGTGAAAGAGTTAAGTGACACTGAATATGAGGCTCAGAACTGCACCCCTGGGCAGCACAGAATCTGAAATACATGAAAGCTCAAACTAAAGGCATCAGAGGAATACATTTAGTGCCAGTAGCTCATGGCGCAGCTGCAGGTTGAGCTGTTATAGATGACAGCTCCTTCAAGACATCTGACACTCTGCCGCGGGAAACCTTGTGCTGAGCTGGTGAGGGAATCAGGTGTGTCTGTGTGAGTGTGGGGCTGTAGAGTTCACGGGGCTTCGGTGGTGCAAGTGTGACAGCCAGAGTGGCTCCTGGATGGTCAGACAGGGAAGTTTCCTTGATGCTGGTGATGTTATCACCCATAGATAAGATAGCATTGCTGCCTCCCGTGTGTGCCACCCGCAGGCTGGTCGGTGTGGTGGCAGTGCAGCCTGCAGGCAGCTGAGTGCGCCGGAGGCACCGGCCCGCGACAGCCCCACCCGGCAGGCCAGGGCAGGTTTGTCACCCTGGATTGTCACCACGTTTGTCACACTTCACAGGACAGGAATCCTCTCAGGTATCTTGGCTGCATCACCACTGTACTTGGTCCGTCTTTCCTTGGGCTTCACCTGGTGCTCTTGGCCATGGATTTTGGGTATTTTTTTCACTTCAAAGTGCCTGAAATAAATTGAAGGTGATATCACAGCTTACCAGAGTGAGGTTTTCACAGCACAGCACGCTGACATACAATGCCAAGTTGGAGCAAGCCACAGTGTTGTGTTGGATGCATGCAGACAAGACTTGCTAAAGAGCAGTCAGGAACAGCACAGAGCAAAGGGGGGCACACCTGTCCTTGGTTTCTCCAAGGAGGGCACATCAGTCCTTAGTTTCTCCATGCTGCTATCACCAGTAGTTTATCCACACTGCTGTCCATGTGGATTGTCCACACTACTGCATGGAATGCTGTGCTGGTTTGGGAGTCAAGGGAAGATGGGGAAGTACAAATGAAGTGGGGCAAACCCATGCAGTGAGGATGAGAAACCAAGACATAGAGTGACTCTGGGCTGAAGATGTGTGACAGCAAGTGGCACTTCATCACAGGAAGGAGCATTTAAATGAAGAGACATTTTCAGACATTGCTGTGCTATTTAACTTAGCATAAAACTTAGCTCAGGGTCCGGAAGGTGCAGTAAGGTCATGTGCAAAGTGAAAAGAGAAGACTTTAGCTGTTGGCGATAGCACTGGCACTGCTTCACAGCTCAGGGTCCTCACTTAAAACCAGATGCTTCTTAGGAAAATGTGCTTTGTGTTCCAGCTCTGCAGTTAAACTCAGAGATCAAGGGCAAGGTGGCAAGGGAGGGTCTCTTTGAGGAAAAACCAAGCACCAGGTGTGCCAAGGCAGGTACACTAACAGGCAGGAGAAGGCTGGGTGGCACCAGGAGCTCCTCAGGACCAAGTGTCATCATGTGGGCTCTGGGCATGGAGCTGCAGAGATTGCCCAGATAACCAGAGGTGCTCATTCCCAAGGGTAAACAAAGTCCCAACACATTTCTGTCCCTTCTGGAGCACAGCAATTACTGGGGAGTGGGACAATTCCTGCAAACAGTAATTTCATGGTGCAGCTGACACACTTTCTGAGGATGCTGGGCTGCAAAAAGACTTTGATGCACCCCTGCAGAGCTGGGCTGGAGCAGGATAAATAATGTGTACAAAACAGGTATGTTGAAATAAAAATACAGAATTTAGTCTCTCACTAAATAGAACAGAAAAAGAAAAAGGAAAATGAGATAAAATTTCCTTTAGTAAGTTGCACGTTTCCTTTAAGTTCACATTGAGGTTAGAGGAATTAGGGAATTAATTTTCTTCTCTTGAAGCTGGAGAATTGCAAAGGGATGGCTGAGAACAGAGCTAAAGTTCAGCAAACTACTGAAAATTCATTTTGTAAGTGATTCTCACTTTTCATTTAAATGTAGAATCCACTAAATAAACCAGGTCTATTCTGTCATGTTGAAAGTGTGATCAGCAGTGAAGCTGCTTTCAGTGAGAGCCAACAGCAGGTGGCCAGAAGGCAGGACAGGAGGTGGCACTCTGGCCAAGAAGAATCCTTCTGAAGGCCCATTTCAGAGCAGAACTTAAAAAGAGGGAGCAAGTTTTGAATACATTCTTGAATATTTGGGACAATTGACTCCAGCTTACATCATAGAGTAAATGTGGAGCCCAACCTGAAGATAAAAGTGCTGTTCAAACAACATGAAATACATTTAGATTTAGCTCTAGGAATCTGCCCATCCAGAGATCATAACCAAACGTAGATGCAGCTCCTGGGAGAAAACCAGGCAGTGTATTGCACTGAAAAATCAAAGGTACAGCCTATGCAAATTCTATTTGCATCAGAATTTCTGATCAAGCCCAGCAGTAGCTGAGCCTTTAGGTTGAAACATCTCTCTTCACTGCCAGTGAGGGGAGCTGGCAGAGAAGGGTTCATGTTTCTGGAAAAGTATACCTGACTCTGCAAGTGTTCACTCCAGCATGGCTCATGCAGCATGGCTAGATGTCTCATCTGCCAGGATCATTGTGACTATTTCCAAGTAAATCAGGTAGTCCTATTTTGTTCAGCTGATACTGAGAACAGCATTCTATATGAGAAACTATATGCAAAACTTTTCTCATTTAAAATGAGTAACTATAGTAATTGGCAAGCAAATATTAGTAATATTTAACACCTTCACTCTCCCCACTTTCTATTTTCACTCAGCTTTTAAGAAATTATTGGTATTTTTCCTTTCTTGCCTTTGTTTACACACCACCAATATGTATTAGCTATCCAACCCATTGTTAATTACTGAGTTACAATTGCTGTTACACCTTATAACTAAATGTTACTTGCCAAAGAGAAAGTCTGGGATTTAATGGGCAGTGATTCCAGTAAATTCTACATTGTAAAAACAGGCTCTACAATATGTTACCAATAAGTTCTTTGGAGGGAGCAGAGGTCAGAGCAGTTAGCCCTCAGCCATAAGTCCCTGGTGACAAATATCCACCAATGCAAAATCTCCAATTAACATTTTCCTTCTCACATTTTGTCTCCCATTATTATTTAGTGTCATGTAATCAGTGGAATTTTAAAGGCTGAAGAAATACAGTGGGGTGTGAGTTTGTAATGCCAGCTGTGTCCAAGAGCCTGCAAGGTGGATCTGGACCAAGCAGAATGACACTGGCACTGCTCTGGCCGAGTTAAGTGATACAGAAACCTTGTTCTGACACATCTGAGTGGCTGTTCATCTTAGACTTCATCTATGGAAATTACTTTGCCCTCCTGTTCTAGAAGCTGTTTAGTGGTGCCCATTTATTTCCAGTTTCTGGAAAGGACACCTGGAGTGACACCAGCATGTAAAAGCCTAACTTGAGCCTATCAGCCTCACCTGAAGTCTGTAAGCAATAGTAGATGGCAGGAGAGCTGGGGCAGGGAGAGGAGATCAGCAGGGGTCTCCCAAGTCCCTGCCCTGAAGTACTAGAAAGAATGGACAATTGCTGTTACAAATTCCTACAGAGTACCTCTAGGCTGGTTTCAGGAGCTCAGAGATGGGAAAATATCTGAATTCCTTCTGCACAATGTCTGTGTTCATATAGGGTCAGGCATGGGCAGACTGGGAGCAGGCAGGAGCTCAGCTTGGCTGAGTTCTGCGCTGCACCTCTGGGGATCACAGAGAGTGGATTATGGCTTGTGTGCACACTGAGGATCGTCTTCCTTTACATCTATCTCTGAGTGCATCACCAAGGGACAGAAAGGAATCTTTACTCAAAAGACAGAGGAAAACCCAAGTAAATTTTTATGCTACCTTTTGATATCTGGATTGTTTCCTTCAGAGCTGTATGTAGGACCGTTCTATGCAGGCAAATGGCTGCAAGACAACTGTACTGCCCTGCTGTGCACATGCCAGAAATGAATAATACTTGTCACTAAGTTTTGTTCTGCATTTAGGTGAGGACAGTACACTGCCATCATGCTTACTCTGTGTTAACACCGAAATTAGCCAGGCCCCTCACATCTTCCTGCATTTTAATATGTCTCAACTCAAGAAATACACTTCCCAGATTTATAACTAAACTGCAAACCACAGTGTTCACACCATGAGTTTGATTTTCTTAAAAATTTTCCTTATTCTCTGCCATTTACTTACACATGCTTGCATTGCATGTGCTTGATTCTCAGCTCTTCAGAAGTGTGATATATCAGAAGAAAATGAACAAGTGAGGACTGGTGAGATTGTTACTCTGAGATCGTCCAGATCTGGGGGTAAATGTGAAAACCAGAAAATGTTACAAGCAACAATGGAAAACAAGAATTTGACTATTTTTTTGATATTTGCTAATTTTAATATTTGAGAAGCATGTATGATGTACATCCTAAATCCTTTGTTATGATGCTGCTTTAACTTTAAAGACAACATGAAATGGAAAAGCAAATTTGCCTTGAGAAACCTCACAGATCCCAGCCATTACTTTCTGGAATAATCTGTTTAACACTCTATTGGCAGCAGTTCCCCGGAGGAGAAGGTTACAATTACTAGCAAAGTAATCCCACCTCTCTAAAATCAGTTGTCCCCTTAATTTTGCAAAGGAAGTTTCTTTTCCTGGGGTTTACATCAGGCTCACAACTGGGAAAGGGGCTGTCTCTCTGGGGAAACATTATTCTCCTTGAAGTCCATGTTCCAGTTTCATGTATTTCTGCCTGTGGTACACTGGAAAAAACAGACTGCAATACTGGCAGTCCTTGTTCTTGGCTGGGTCCTGCCCTTTGCTTCAGGACCAAATCTCATGCCAAAAGTGGCTCCCATTCATCATTGATGCAACAGGTGACAGTGGTCCGTTGGCTCCATGTGAGAAAAGAGTGCATTTGGTCCTGAAAAGCGTGGCTCACATCCAAGCAGGACATACAGGTATGGATAGGTGAGGATTCCAAGGGTTCAATATTACACTGGCAACTCCTGGCTTTGAGCTAGCACCTAATCAGAGGTGACCTTTGGCCACCATCGTAGCAAAGCAGGAGTGAAGAAGAAACCAGGCAGCTGTGTCACTCGTGGAATACAAACCAGGATGGTGTGGGATAATATTCGGACAACACTTAATGTAACCCAAAGCTTTCCCCAGGGCAATCCACATAAAATTACTCTTCTAAAGTGGTCACTTCATTTATACAGTATTACCCTGTACCTGGAGGAAGAGACCTGCAATAAGCATTTAAAACTTTAAATCGCCTGTGAGCTTCCCTCCCAGATACACGGCATAAAGGGTCACTACAGGCTGCCCAGAGAGGCTGTGGCTCGAAACAGGCAAGGTCAGGTTGGACGGGGCTCTGAGCAACCTGATTTGGTTCAAGATGCATCTCGTGGGCTGGGGGGACGGACTAGGTGACCTCTAAAGGTCCCTTCCCACCCAAATCATCCAGTAATTCCGTGATGCCCATGTCCGGCGCTGCGGGGTCCCCCCTCTCCGCGTCTCCGCAGGACGATGCCGCCGGGGAGCTCTGCCTGTCCCATTCACCGGCGCCCGCAGAGACAGGGCGATGCCGGCTCATCCCGGGGCGATGCTGCCGCAGGGCCCGGCCTCCAGCTCCCGACGCCCGCCTCGCGTTCGTCCTTCTCCTCCGCGGGTCCCTGCGCTTTTTGCGGGGCCGCCGCGGCGATGCCCCCAGAACTCTGTCCCCGGGAACCAACTTCAGCCGGGGCCAAGCGTCCGCCCCGTCGGCAGCGCCCCGGCATCGCCCCGACCGCCAGCACTCACCCGCTGTCCCCGCTGTCCCCGCTGTCCCCGCTGTCCCCGCTGTCCCGCTCTTGCCCGGCTCAGGCGGCGTCCGCCCTAAATAGCGGCGGCCCCGGCCGGGGTCGTGGCGCCCGCGCTGCGCGTCCCGCTCCTCCGCTCCGCTCCTCCGCTCTCCTCCCCTCCGCTCCCCTCCCCTCCGCTCCCCTCCCCTCCGCTCCTCTGCTCCGCTCCACCGCTCCTCCGCTCGTCAGCGTGCCTGGGAGCCGGGCTGCTCGGTGCTCTGCCCGCCCGTGGCTCGGAGCGGCGAGTGTCCGGCCGGCCCCAGCCCCGCGGCCGCCTGCGGGGCCGGCGCTGCCCGAGGTGTGAGGGGAGTATTCGGAGCCCCGGCCCGGGAGCTGCCTGCACCGAGCCCCGCCGCCCCGGCCCGGGCCTTTCCCCGGTGCCGTGCAGCGCGGCTGTGGCAGGCTGCGGGGTGGGTAAGCCTCGTGCTGTTCCGGTTGATTCGAGGATCGATAACTCTCAGGATAGCGGTGATGAGCAGAGTGGCTGTGGGGACCTCGCCAAGGATAGAGCACGGTTCAGAGCTCCGCTGGACGGGCTTGACCCAGTTGCGGCTTCAGCTTGGCTCCGACCTGGGGCTTGCGCACCCTCTCAGCACAGCCTTCTTGCATCCTAAAAGACTGAGTGTTATTTCCAGCATTTTAAAGCTATGCAGTTAGTGAATTTTACCAGTTGTAGTTGCTAATGAGAAATTAATGTTCTTTTTTTTTTCCGAAGAAGTAGTAACTATGTTCACAGTAGACAAAACTTCCACATAAAAGTAATTCAGATTCCAAGGTCTTGCAGAGAAATGCTTAAGCCACAGCCCCTTTGCAGCATCATTTGGCCCTAAATAGATTCTAAGTTAGCCATTGCCAGCTGTCTCCATTTTCCTCTGGCAGCTAATTTACATTTTGGATTACTTTCAAAATCTCATGATTTTTGCACACTTAATACTGTTGATAGCCTGGCTCTGCCCTCTCCTCCACTGTGTCTCAGAAAATGATTTGTGACCTTGAGCCCAAGTCTGCTGTAGCTGCCCTCAACTCAGTCTCAAGAAGGTCGCACTCCCTGCAAGTATCTTAGAGGGTTTTATCCCAGCTTCAACACCTCAAAGAGCTGGCTGCTCCCAGAACTGCAGCATTTAACCTATTCTTCTCTGCAATGGAGAATGCTAATGGTAGAGTATGCTGTAAATCATAAAGCTCACTTGTGACTGAGAAGAAAATATGAGTTTTTTAAACTGCAGCCACATGGTGTGAATCTTGCACAAAAAATAATGATTCCTTGCAGCATCACTTCACTCCCAGGCTAGGAGAGGAGACGTGGTGAATCTTTTGAGCTTCCAGAATTTCCCACTGAGACAAGAGCAGCTACAATAGATTTTCTCTGAAAGTCTGAAGATGCCTCTCCATTTATTTTCCTCGCAAACAATGTGGGTGTTGTTCTGTGGGTGGGAATGTGTTTGATGTGATACAATGTGAAAGGAAGGAGGTTGGCTTTTTTATATCTCCAACTGAGGAATAAATTCTTCCCTTGGGGTAGAGATACTCCGTGAAACCTGGCAGAGCTTTGGGGCAGAGTGCAGGCTAGTCTGGGGTCTGTGGCCACCCCAAGACAGCTACTGCTACCCTGCAATCCCTTGTCAGGAGAGGAGAGCTTGCATGCCACAGGCAGAGGATAGATTCCTCCTAGAGTAGAAAAAATGGGTAAAGTTGCTATAAAGTTGTTGTTCTCCCATGCCAAGAGTTCACAGATGTCAGTTATTTTTCAGAAACAGCAATTCCATGCAGAAAAAGGAAATGTCAGGGAAATTTTCAGAGTGCAGTGTATATCTGGTCTTCAGATATTTAAAAAAAAAAAAATTCTTCTTCCTCTGACTTTGATCCTCCAAATACTCTCTAATAAGAGCTATAGCACATTTCTCTCATGCTTTACAAGGTCAAAATCAGTATTGTGTTTAATATCTTGTGTTGAATGTCCTGCTTAGAAAAATAATGCAGCTACTCTTTTTGAGACAGATTATCTTCATTTTTGATGGAGCAAGTGTACAGAGAGAATTTGTGCACAGGCCCAGAGCTGGTACAAATGTGTGCCAGTAAGACAGACAGATCTACAGATAAAGGAGTCTTTGAAAATAGTCTGTTCTTTGGCCTAACACTAGGGGAAAACCCCCACAGCTGAGTTGGCATGGTTGGCAGAGTCATAGCAATATGTTGGTGATGTTCAGTCTATACATCCCTGTGTTGGAGATGTTGGTGTTGTGCATGAGTGGAGCTTAGGCACATTTGCATCCACTTGGTGCTGTCTGAGGCAGGGTCTTGGGTGAAGATCAGGATTTCATACACAGCTTTTAGTAATTTTCTTCCTTTAATCCACTTATTAAACTTTCAAAAGGCTGATTTCATTTTTCCTTTTTAAACTGAACCAGTGTAAGCAGTCCTACCTCTAATTTTGTTTCCTGACATGTTTGACTCCCAGAATTTCTCACTGCTGCTGCTCACAGCTTAAACATTTCCCCAGCAGCCTGAGACAAAGTTATGATGCAGCTGAGCTTTGGTTCCCCAGTCTGGGGAGTGGTGGAGTAAGGGTTACAGGCACGTCCAAGGAGAATTAAACCTCATTCAAACCTCCTTCCTCAGAATCCTAAGTGAATGCCTCACCATATCAACCAGACTGTTGATTGATCTAAGGTGATGAAGAGCATCTCCTGGGTGTCTGATTTCACAGGAATCAAGTTTTTATTCCCTTGCTGCAGAAGAAAGACTGACAAGTTGTTATTTTTCACAGTGTGGGAAACAGTTTCCTTCTTTGGTGTAGCTGGAAGGCCATCAAAGACAGAGCTGATGCTTTCCTTCTCAAGGGTGTCCAGACTGTCCCAGAGTGAGCACACAATCTGTGGTCTGAGCCTTCCTCTGGTCTGATCTAGTTCAAGGCCAAACACATTGGGGTGATGTTGCTTCCCCTACTGTGACTCCCAAGGAAAGCAGGAGGATGATTAAATATTTAGCTTTCCCAGAAATGCTGGAGGAGATTTTTACTTGTTTGAGCTGGCAGGAGGGGTGACACTCAGTAATGAAGGCCTCTGCAGGACTGTGCAAAGGCATGAACTAATCAGGTTCTGGTAAAAGGTTCTGCTGCGTTACACTGAGAACCAGCACAAGTAGAGACAAAACCTCTGAAATTAGTATTATTATTTTGCTGCACTGCTTGTAGCTTTTTTCAAGAGCTGGAAAGTATCCCAGTCTCCTTGTCCAGGATATGGGAGGGACAGTGGACTGAGCAATTCCAGTGAATTCGCATGAAAACCGTCACCTGAACATATCCTCCTCAAAAGATGGGAAATGACATTAAAATGGCTGCACCTCCATGATATTCATGTAAAAATGCTTCCTTCCTCATCAGCAGCATGGCTCTCTGTGAATGCAGCACAGTCAGATCCATTGCTTATGTGAACAGAGATGCTGCTTTTTCTCTTTGTAGATCTCGCCAAGCCCAGACTAGAGAAGGAGAGAAGGCTGATGTCATCGTGGGTACTATATGAAGTGCTTAAAAATTGCTTTTGCTCACCATTAAACTGTGGTGAGAATACTAATACAAAAGACCCTCCTAGTTTTGAGTCTAATTTTGCCCACTGCTAATTTACCATCTCTTGCATCCAGCAGGATCTTCCTTGAGGTTTACCCTCATGGTTTACCAGCCAACTCTTTTTTGAGGCAACAAAATCTACTGGCGCCTTGTCAGAGAAATTCACTTCAACTGAGGAAGACAGATGCATCATGTGAGGTCCCTCCTTTTGGTTCAGAATTCTCTTTGCTATTTTGATACTTGATGTCACCTTACTTTATCATTGAAAACTTCAAGACCCAGACATCCCAAAAAAGGAGGAAACTCACAGTACTTTTTTCCTACATGAGCCATTTTCCTCTGAATTCCACATTTTTGTCACATTTGAAACCTCCTACTTAGATGTTGACATATGGAGAATTCTTTAGGCACTGCTTCTCTACAGAAGGTGTATTTTGGCTTTAAGGCTTTATTCTCAGTCTTACAAAAGCAGAACCAAGAGCCTAGTGAGTGCTTCCTTCTTCTGGGGCTCCTCTCTTTCCTTTCTCTCTATCAAGTAGAAAAATGCTCAGAAATTGGTGCATAATCAGAATACAAAACCTCTGTTACAACTGCTGTAAACATAACAATATTGTTATACACAGACATTTATTTTCTTCCACAGAAGAGAGGAATTCTCTTTCAGCACTGCTCTCCCACTGACTTAGTGAAGCATTTTCCTGGACAGAGTGTGTGGTCCTGACATCAGGGCTGGAGGCAGCCCACCAGATATTGTGTGAGGAAAGACCGAATGACCTGGCATGCCCATTTTGGAAAAGACAAGGGGGATCTAACTGCCATCTTCAGTTAACTATTGGGATTATGGAAGGGGCCAGAGCCTGTGTGACATCTCCATGCACAGTGTGGGTATTTTGCCGTGGTGCTCATAAAGCACCTTCCTTACCTCACACCTGAGGTAAGGAAGGGGCTGTTAACAGGCTGAGTCAGCATTTATTTCTTTTGACAGTGATCCCTGCATGCACCTGCCAAGAACCTTGGATTTTAGGCAGACATTCAGCTCTGATGTTGTGTCAAACCCTCTGTGGAGGAAATGTCTAGCTGCCCCAGGTACTCATTATTGGGTAGGCTACTGAATAAATATTTATACTCTTGATTAAAAGTGATAGATCTCTATCTGTTCTTTGCCATCCTCTTGCCTTACAGGCTATTATGAAATTAATGTGTGAAGAGAAGAACAAGGGAATATATTGAAGCACAATACACTTCCATTTTATTTAAAAAACCCCACTTATCCCTGTCAACTCTCATGATTCTCCTAACAATGTATTTTGCTAGGAGGAGTTCAGACATCCAAAGCTGTGAGAAAAAGCAGTCCATGTTCCCCTGCTCTCCAGTGAAGAGCTGCAGCAAGCGGGATGGTGCCAGCAATGCGATAAGGCACATGGGCAAACAGCAGCCACATGTCCTCTGTGCCGGTGGCTCTCGCGTTATTTTCATAAATGTCAGAGACTGAAATAGTCTCTGTGTAGGGAAACACAAGTCAAATCACAGGAGAACTGGAAGGGATCCCTGGAGGTCTGTAGTCCAATCTCCTGCTGAAAGCTGGGAAGCCTAAAGCCCAGGTTATGCAAAGCCCCATCCAGCTGAGACCTGAAAATTGAAAACTCTTCATGAAGAGTTATAGTAATGGGATACCAGGGGGTGAAAAAGACGAGGGAAATGTTGCCTCCCTGTGGAATCAGTTCCCGTGAAGGCAAACCACCAGTGATCCCAGTGGCCCATTGACACATCCTAGAGAAGCACAACTGGCAAGCAGCAAGATGTTAAGAAGAGAGGATTATAGCACATAGCAGAGAATGGAGATAAAACAGATAAAAAAAATCAAAGCAAATGGAATGTTCATGTCTTTAATGCATATTTCAAAATTATACATTTGATTTTTCTTAGTGGAAAAAAAAATGTAGTAGAAAAAGAAGAATCAGGCTGGGAATGGAAGATCATCTGTCATGATTCACCTAGAAGAAATAGTCTTGTTTCTAATCAGGAGAAAAACAGAATGTATAGACATAATAAATAATTCCTCATATTTTGTGAATTTATAGGTAATTACATATCAGAAACCATATGGAGGAAACAACACTGAGGAAAATAATCTCCAAAAATTTCCATTTTGTACATTTGGACAAAATAAATTTTTGACATTTTGTCCAAAATCTCATTAAATTTTTGAAATTTTGTGTTTCTGAACTTTTTATTTGCTATAACTTTTGTTTTCTTCTTTTTATCCCTTTGGTCCAAAATTCTGAATGTATTTTTGTTACTTTTGCTCCATCTTCTTTTCCTTGCATTTGGCATTGTCTCACTGGGTTTTTGTGGGCAAACTGAACAGTGAACAAAAGAAACTATTTGTGCTCTTCCAAATCCTGTCTAAAACTACACTGGAAAAAGAAAATGAAAGAAGGGAGAGGATAAAACCCATCTGATCAGAGGAAATAAGAACAACATACCACTTGTTGACCTTTGTGTTTTATTTGTATAAAATCTCAGCACCGAAGTCTGAGTTACTTGCTATTGTTCATGGATGTTAGTGAGAGGCTTTTACTATTATTATCTCCTTTTTTATAACCATGGCACTACTTTCATTTTAATATCATATTTAGATTCCATGCTTTCAAAATAATTGCTGTAGTATCTGTCATTGTCATTAAAGGAAGGTATTTTGGATGTTTCCCCTGGGTCTGATCCAAATTTTTCCTGAGAATTGTAACAAGCACCCCCATCCCTACTGAGGCAGTTCACAATGGAGCTTTAGTACCTAAGGAACTTAGTAATTTCCTTTTTAAAATTTTAGCAGACAGGTGGAGTAAATAAATGCATTGCTTGTGAAGCTCAACAGATAAAGATGTTCATTTTCACAGCACTGGATAAAAATACCTCAGAAACTTCTAAGCCTGGCTGAAAGGATCTAAGCATTATAATAACATTTAAATATCAAATAAAGAAGTAGATACTCTGTAGTTTGCCTTTGGAATAGAACGTCTTGGTCCCCAGCTCCTCAGACAGGAATGGGCAGCTGGCTCTGCACAGCCCTTGAGGAACAGCACCCAGCAGAGTAAAGGGCTGCCCTTTGAGACAATCCAAAGACCCTGGAGACAAAAAAGCAGATCCAAACCCGGACAAATTCCAGACTCAGAATACTCCATCTGTGCTTCCTATTTCCTGTCTAGGAGAGGAACTTCAGCTTGTCATAGCACTGACCTCTGGAATGTGAATTTCTCCTTGTTGCTCAAGCACACTCATGAAGATAAGCACTGCATTAGATCACACAGCTTATGGATTAAGCACAAGGTGACCATGATCCAGAACAAGGTCTGCAGACATTACTCTCAGGGAATTGAAATGCTGAGCTGAACCTGGCCCAGCGGTTCTCTGACCACTTACAGAAGAGCTTATTTCATCTGAATATTGCCCAGAAGCAAGGTGAAATGCACAGAGCAAAGCAGAGCTGGTGAACCATCCCAGCTAAATGTCCAAGGGGTATTTTCTAATTATTTTACATCCTTCTTGTATTTGATATGTCTGTCCCAACTCTTGCATACACAGCAGTCACCTTGACAGCAAAATCTACTAAGAAATGGGTGAGTTGAAATAGCACTACAGTTCCCTGGGGGCTTAGGTCCCAGTCATCCCTCCTTCTCTGTGGGAATACTGAGGCTGCAGTCATACATATTCAATGTCAATGGGCTATATGCTACATCACTAGAAAACGTTCACTTTGAAAACTGTTTGGATCTTCCATGCTGCAGCAAATCTCCTCAGTGGCTACCTGGCTCTCTGAAGGCACTTCTACTCTCACAGTGAAAGGATCCTCTTGGAAGTGCTTTCTCCCACAGTGAGTTTCCTTACAAGTTGCACAAAGTAGAAAAAATTGGAGTGATGCTTCATTTCTCTCTTTTGATTTCTGCTTCTAGCTAGGCACAGAGCTTACCAGAAGTCTTTCCTTTAAAATGAGCTCCAACATGTTGTGAGTTACTGCTCTGTACAGTGTCTTTCCCTGCTGAGGTTGTAATTCATGGTCCTTGCTATGGGTGAAGTCACACCCTCCTTGCTTCCTTTTTTTGTCTTGTTCTGCTCTCTTTCTTTTTTCAACTTTTTTTAGCTTTCCTCATGAAGCAGAATTTATATCACTTGCTTTAAGCCTCCACATTGCAGCTGTCTGAATGAGTCATCCTGGAAAGCCAGAAAAGAGTAGAGTCTCCCAGGAAGTGACTGATCTGATCCTCCTTGGGTTCGGCTAACGGCACCCTCCAGTGAGTTTGCTGTTAAAGGGAGCAGTGGGCTGGACAAAACCCACCAGATTCATCCACCACTTCCACTGTGCAACTGGGGCATCCTCCAAAATGCCTCTGACCACAGCACCTCCGCTGCAGAAGGACAGGAAGATCAAGAGCCACCTTCCTTTGGAACTCTGCCTTTGCTCCAGCACTTTAATGTGCCCTCTGTGCACCAAAGGGAGACATCTCCCCAGAGCCCCAGCCCACCAACCATCCTTTGCCTCACAGCAAAGAGTGTCAAGCTAGGACTGCCACCTCAAATGGGCTTCCTCTGGTCATTCTGATCCAGAGCTACCAGCAAACTCTGACCACAGGAAAACACTGCAGGGCAGTGAGCAAGTCTCCACTGGAGAGGCTCAGCCACAGAGTGCCAAAGTGCTGCTCAGCCTGGAGCATTGGTGGGCTGAACCTTCATCCTGTTCCTCCTCTTCCTTTGCCAGACTCTTATGACATGGTACAAAAAGCCAAGTCCATTGCTCTTCCCTGCCCACGTGAGAGGAGCCACAGCCACAATTTCCTCAGACACAACCACTCCACTCTTTTTCCGTGGGAGATAGAAGATTCCTGGTGGAAGTTTCCCTTGGGTAAAGCTGCAGCTGTCAAAGCAAAGGGGATTTTGGCATGGAGACAGCTGGTCCACAGCTCTGAATTAGAAATTCTGTGATGTCTGTGGACATGAGCTCTTTCCTGATGTCACAGTAACACTGTGATTCCAAGCAGATGTGACACAAACATCGCTGTTTGATTGCTCATAATGCCCATAGTACCTGCCACACCAGTTATCTTCTCTGCTGTATGTTTCCTTGCAGTGCCATTGCCATATGGGCAACCCTGCTGTGATGCTGGCTGCACTCATGCCCTCTGCCTGGGCAGGGACAGTGAGAGCTGTCACACTGTGCCTCAGCTGACTTTGGGTCTGGGCTTGCTGGGCTTTCCCTCACCTCCTCTGCTGTTCCAAACTGAACCTGCTTCTTCCAGTTTCCAGAAAAGTTAATGAAAAGAGGAAAGAAGAGCATGGAGCAGGAGGGCAAGGCTCAGTGTAGCAGGTTTTGCTTGGACAGAGCAGGAAGCTTAGAGCTGCCTTGGCTCCAAAGTGGAGTTTAGGGAGCAGTCCCATAGTAAAAACAATTCATTCGAGAAGAGAGAGATCAGAAGAAAGAAAGAACACACCCACCAGTGCCACTGAGACATGCCATCTCACAGCTTTTTTCTTGCTTCTTCCCACTGTCAATGTGATGGCTCAGGTGAAATTGTCCTGTCTGCTCCCACTGTCTGCTGTCTGGTGTGTAAGAAGCTGCATTAAATGTTCAGTAGCAATTCCTCAGTTTGAGGAACCATCTGAACCCTCTCATTGTCTCCCTCACTGGAACTTGCTGGATCACTGGCTTCTCCACACAATTACTGTATTTCATACTCTACATCCTGAAGCACATCACATTGGTATTATTCAGAGAATTAAAAATACACTGGCTTATACTTTGCACACTCCATTGCTCCCTCAAAATATGCAGCACAGAAATTTCTTGCTCTTGAGTTAAATACACACCACAAGGCCAGTTTCTTGCTCTCTGCTGAACTGCTATTCCATAGAACGCTTTTTTTTGTTCTACACACACAGAAAAGAGCAATATTCCAGGCAAGATGAGGTGAAAGATGTGATGCCTTCAAATTATACAACTCCTCTGAAGGTAGTACCTCACCAAACCTTCCTTGGTTGTCAACCACAGTGGAAAAGTCTGCTTAGTTTTCTATTATCACTCCCTGGTCTGTTGGTTGTGCTATTTCTTGGGCTTTTACTTATCACCAATGTCATGATTGGTTAGGGACAGGGAGAGCTTTGCATTGAGGAGTGAAAAGGTACTAATGGGAATTAACTACCAGAGCCAGAACAACCAGACACAGGGAGAGCAAGCCATTTCTAGTTTGAAGAATGTCCTACAACAATCACTTTCACAGGGCAATGCTTCATTTTTTCCTTCTGGCAGATGGGGTCAAAGATGCTTCCCAAAGAGCAAAATCCACATACTTCAGAGATAGTGGAGAGAGCTCAGTCCTTGCTGGGCTGTTGATTTTCCTTGCTACCGCAGCACAAACAGCCATGGCAGCACAGCTGCCTGCCTGGGAGCGTGGGTGGAAGAGCTGAGTCACCAGCTGGAAGTCTTCTCTCAGTTCTTAGCTCACTTCAGCACTGCAGTCAAGTGGAGAGCACACCCAGACACAGAGTCTTTTCCTTTGGGTGCTGATAGTCCTTACCCTGTTCTTATTGGTGACCCTGAGCAGCAGTGGAGGAGAAGGTCTCACTGCAGGCATCCATGGGCTGGTTGTCTCTATCTGAGATGGTCTGATCTTGTTTATTGTCAGCAGAAAAAACTGTATCTGAGGGGGTCACTTGGACATTCAAAAGCAGTCAGCTGCGTGGCTCTCAGGAGGACAGGGTTAAAGTATCTTGTTTTACAAAGTATGAGAAATGGATCCAGTAAAGAATCATGTATCTGTGATAAAACTCTATAAAAGTGATGCTTTACATCAAGATGTTTGCTCTGTCTGGCTTTGGACTGACAAACCACAAAGACACATTTAATGGAGTTTCCTCCATGAGCAGATAGGAAAAACAATTTCTACATATCAGCTGGTTTTGGATAGTAGCATTCAAAATATCTTCTGCACACACTCTTAAAACCTAGAGTGCATCAGAGCCTCACTCATATAAAATCTTTGTGATTCACTCTGCTGCCAATGGGGAACATTTCCTTTGCAGCACAAATGTGTTCCTGCAACAAGCCCCTTCTTTGCCCTGATAGATGTAAGAAAGGGATGATCAGGTCAAGTTAAATATCAAACTCCAGAGCATCTCACTCTGAAACCATCACCCTATGAGCTTGATAGAGAAGGAAATGAATAGAAGGCATGGCTATGATTGCTTCCCATAGCTTTAATTCCATGAAAAAATTAATAGTGCTCATATGGAAGTGCCACAGCATCCTACACAGACAGTACAGACAAGTTAGAGGTAACAGTTCTGTGAGGAACAGAAGGACCATCCAATAGGGCTCTAGAAATGGTCCCTGCTCCCTGTGCCTCCTCCACAGGTATTGCAACATTATTTCAGTGGAGATTACTTCTCCCCTGTGGTTTAGGAATGGTATTCCCCAATTTAGAGTTCCCACAAAAACACTCCACTGCTTGCTAATTTGTCTCCCTCCCCTTGCAGTGGGATGGAGAGGAGAATTGGAGGCACAAAAGGTAAAGATCACAGGTTGTGATAAGAACAATTTACAAGAGATGGCAATTAAATAAGAAGCGAAAAGAAATATGTTCCCTCTCCAACATGAGCCAGAGAAGCTTCTCTGAATGAGGACAGGGAACTTTTATAATTACACCGGAAGAATTAATTAATAGTTCAGCTGCTTCTACCACCATGACTTTGGCTGAGTTTACAAGGCCAAATTAATAGCTCTTCTCTAAAGTGCCCTAATATAGTACAATGAGGTGATTGCTGTAGGAAATCACTGTTTAAGTTACTTAGTCGTTATTTCAGGATCTGCATAGGATGGGCATTCTCTAAGAAAATGAAGGTGCTCTCACCAGAGTCTGCCCCAAATGCAGGGGCAGAGAACCCACCCCTGGGTGCACTGTTTCTGCCTTGTCCCTCATCCATTTTCACATAGGTGGTAGAGAACAACCCTAGGGTCCTGGCTATGCCCCTCCTGGATGCTGCAAAAAATCAACCCTAACCTGGCTGGAACCAGAACATCTCTGAAGCCACTTGTACCCCTTTTATTTTGGAGCTTCTTCAATAACTAATTTAAAAATTATTTTAGTAAGTAAAAACCAAAAATACTTTAACTAGAAAAATTTTGGGTTTGTCTGAAGTGTGATTCCTGAGCCATTGTGGGGGCCTGATTTTAATTACCTTGTCCCATGTATTGATCAATGATGACCCTTTATTTAAATGCAATACCTTAGTGCAGCCATAACCATAGGGTGTCATAGACCATGTCTCAACTGAGCTGGTGCTGCTATGTAATGACAGATGAGAGGGACAGCTCTGAGTTCAGAAGAGATCACACTGCACCAATGAGAAGAAAACCAGCATTGGCTTGAGACAAGATCTGGTAATGGAAGGAGGTCTGGCACTCGGTCCACTCTCCCTGAGGGGCAAAACCCCCACCAGGCAGGCGTGGGATTTTCTCCTCTTTGTGAACCACAAAACACATAGAAATGTGCAGCTTGTGGATGTGGAACAGTCCTTGTTTTATCCTGAGAGCTGTTATGACTTGGTGGGGAGTTTGACCTGCTGTAATTTGGTAACATCTAATTCACTGAATGTTCTTGAAAACCCATTTATTTTCTTCTTGTGGTTGTGTAGCCTTCTTCCTACTGTTAAATGGGAAGGTGGAGATAACAGCATGTGCTATATTAAAAATACATTGACTTTAAACTTCTAATTATACAATGACCAATTTACAGAAATGTCGTATTTTAATCATTCTTCAGTATGCCAGAAAAAAATCACTTTTAAAAGGCAATTCTAACTGCATTTTCATGTCAGTGGGAGAGGTGCAAGCCAACATTTTGTCAAATATGCTAATTTTCAGAAGGATGGGTCACATATATCCTTAACTGAGGATGCTGTGTGAGAAAGGGCCTGTGTGGAGATGGCTCTGGCAGAGAGCAGTGAGTGATGGCAATGCTATGAGCAAGAACTACTGAGAAAAAAAAATTGCAGAGCAACATCCATCACAGTTTTGTCTAAGTGCAACCCCTTGAGACTTTGGTTCAAACCAATTCATTATAGTTTTCTTTGTTATTTGCTTATAAATCACAGAATTACAGAGTGATACGAGACTTCTAGGGGCCACCCGATCCAACCAACCTCCCTAAAGCAGTACCAGCTTTGAAGGTGAATTAGTTTTCAAATTAATTCGGGCTGTTGAGGGCCTTTCATATTTAATACCTTCAAGAATGGACCCTCCACACCCTCAACTGGCTTCCTCTTCCAGTGTTTCATTCCCCATGCCAGCGTGGAACCATTTGGTATTTAGAAATCTGGAGACAGTAATTCATATCCTTCTAACAGCCTGAGCAGGCAAATTCCAGACTGTTTGACAGAGCTGAAAAGTAAGCAAGACTCATGAAATAGTTAATAAGATCAAAGCCTCCTGCTCCTGAAAATCCTAATCAAACAGCTTGTTTTTCTCATGTTTTGGAGCTTTTTCAGCACAAACCAGGTGGCACTCATCCCTATTATCAGTTTCCTGGGCAGAACATATTAGCCTGCACTTGCTGTGTTCTCTGGAAATGCCTGGTGCAATCTTGAGCCCATGTGCTCTGACTCACTTGCTGGAAGAGACCGGCAGAGCTCTCAGAGCCAGCTGATTTGCAAGCTGCTTCACTTCTTTAATTGATGCTATCTGCCTGTGAACACGTTTGTATTCAAGATATGAGATCCAGCTCTACACCATAACAGAAAACATCCCATGACCACATAAAGTGAGATTCTGTGTGTTACCCTCAGTGGCACCGAATGCCTCACTCTGCCCCAGTCAGAGAGGCCCATCTGCCTGGCAGTACAGGAGCAGACAGGCAGTTTGCAACTCAGGCAGATCCACTCACTCTGCAATAATGTTGGCAGACTCTGGGATGTGTAGGTCTATCATGTGTAAGGAAGGAAAGTCTGCCGTGGCTCCCACAGGATGTGGTTTCATGGGAGCAAAACAGTGAGCCAGCAACTAAAGCAGGCTCTGCACCAGGTTTTCCCAGAGCTGGGGGTGCCAGTTCATCTCCTAGGATAATATTTCCCTTTTGAGGGAGCCATGTTCATGCCACATCCCTGTTGTCCCAGCTGCAGTATTTGTCTGCACAAGGTCCAGGACAATTCCTATTCCAGCCACTAGCAAGGGGAGGTGGCAACACCTGACAAAGTTGTCTGAGAGGATGAGTAGACTGTTGGCAATGTGTCACTGGGTGTCCCTTACTTTGCAGCGTTAGGGTTAGGGGTCTTGTCGGGTCATTTTGTCCCTCCCCACCTGCTCCCCACTGGCTCTGTTCCCTGCTTAGCACTGGGATTCCTTGTGCAACAGTCATTTCACACGGGGACAGCCCAGCCTCCCCTCTCTTTCCACTGAACACTTCCTGCAGTACAGCGTTTGGTGGCTGCATGCCTTCAAAGTCCTGCTTTCCCTCAGCACCACAGCTTGCTTTTGCAGGTTCAGGCATATTAGGTGAGAGACCCTGGTACCTGCTGTGCTGCATCCAGCTTTGCAGCCCCCAACACAAGAAAAATATGGACCTGTTAGAACAGATCCAGAGGAAGCCACTAAGATGCTCTGAGGACTAGAGCCCCCCTGCTGTGGAGACAGAATCAAACATTCATGAAATGGTTTGCATTAAAAGGGACGTTTAAGATCATCTACCCCCATCTCACAGGCAGGGGCATCTTTCCCTCAACCAGGTTAGCCTAGAGCTCCATCCAGCCTAGCCTTGAAGACTTCTAAGGATGGGGAAGCCACAACTTCTCTGGGCAAACAGTTCCAGTGCCTCACCATCCTCCCAGCAATTTCCCCATAATCTAAACCTCCTCTCCTTTAGTTTGAATTCCTTCCTCCTCCTTACACACTCTTTTGTTAAAAGTCCCTCTGTCTTGTCAGTTCCATTTAGGTACTGGAAATCAGCAATCAGGTCACCTTGAAGCCTTTTCTTTTCCAGGCTGAACAATTCCAATTCTCTCACCCTTTTTGCTTGTAAGAAAGGTGTTTCATCTCTCTAATCAACTTGGTGGGCTCCTCTGGACTTGCTCCAACAGGTCTATTCTTCCTTGTGATGGAGGCGGCACTGCAGGTAGGGATCTCACCTGAGTGGAGTAGAGGGGCAGAACCACATCCCTTACCCTGCTGCCCATGCTGCTCAGAATGCAGCCACAGTGCAGTTGGTTTCTGAGACCCAGCACACATGGCCAGCTCATGTCCAGTCTCTCATTCACCAGCACCTGCAGGTCCTTCTCAGCAAGGCCACTCTGGATCAGTTCATCCCCCAGCCTGGACCAATACCAAGGATTGCCCTGACCCAAGTGCAGCACCAGCACTTGGTCTTATTAACCTCATGAGATTCCTCATGATCATTCAAGTGTGTCATATGGACCTTTCACCTTGGTGCCATCTGCAAATTAGCTGAGGGTGCACTTGATCCTTCTATGTCATTAATGAAAATATTAAATAACACTGGTCCCAATACAGACCCTTGAGGGATACCACTTGTCATTGATATCTATCAGAACTCTGAGCCACTGACCACAACCCTCTGGATCTGATCATCCAACCCCTTTCTTATCCATCTAGGAGTCCACTCATCAAATCCATCTCTCTTCAGTTTAGAGACAGAGGGAACTGGAGATGTTCATCCCGGAAAAGAGAAGGCTCCAGACAGATCCCCTTCCAGTGCCTAAAGGGGCTCCAAGAGAGCTGAGAGGGACTTTGGACAAGGGGCTGGAATGATAGGACAAGGAGGAATGGCTTCCCCCTACCAGAGGGCACGGCTGGATGGGATCTTGGGCAGGAATTGTTCCCTGTGAGGGTGGGCAGGTCCTGGCACAGGGTGCCCAGAGAAGCTGTGGCTGCCTCTGGATCCCTGGCAGTGTCCAAGGCCAGGCTGGACACTGGGGCTGGAGCAGCCTGGGGCAGTAGAAGGTGCCCATGGCTGTGGGTTAGAACAAGACATTCTGTAAAGTTCTTTCCAACCCAAGCCATTCTTTGATTCTGTGATATTCATCACAAACAGGGGGAAACACAAGTGTCCTCTTCATGTGTGGACAGAGAGTGCAAGATCAGTTGCAGAGGAACCCTGTCACCAGATGTTCTCAGCCTTCATGGATGGCACAGAGTAAATCTTGTGCTCTCTTATGCTTTGAGGACTTTTATTCACGTGCTCCAAGGCAACCTGCTGGGCATGTGGCAGCATGTTCATAACAGGGTCTTTCCCAGCATAGTAGTTTGAGTGTTTTGAACTACTCTATTTCCCTTGCATCAAGGCTTGGACCGCACACTTGAAATGGAAAATCAAGCAGCAAATTCCTACCATTTCTGAAACAGAGATAAATGGTTCTGTTGGAACAGAGCCCCAGCATGACAAGTGATTTTTTTTCTGACATTTTGAAACAGAAGCATATCTTTTTGACAGTTTGAAAAGTATGGCTTTCTCCCTCCCTCCAGCTTTTGTGTTCAAATTTTCAATTTAAAATTTTAAATAAAAATCAGTGTGAGTTGAAGGCAAACTCTGCCAACAAAAATGGACCAATATAGCTCCTTGTACATTCTTCCTACCCCACCACTCCTGCAGGAGACAAATACTCTATTTCAGATAAACTAGAATATTTTCTGTTGGTCCCAAAATAAAACATTTTGCTTTTCCAAATTAAATGAAATCTAATATTAAATGTAATGAATGCTGAAACCACAATATCTGCATTCCCTCCTGTGCACAAGCAGATGTTTCTGAGAAAAGTGCAGGAATCTTTATAGCAGTGTTGCCCCAGCCCTACCTGACCCAACCATTTGCTTTTGGGATGAATTTTAAAAGAGAGAGAGTCTCTAAAGAGAAATATGCAGCTTATCCCCATGAGATTCACACAGCTGCATTTAGAATTCCCAGGAGTGTTTTGGTGCTCCAGAGCTGCTCTGTTTCTCCAAAATGGTCCTCTTCCTACAGCTCTGTACACTGAGGTGTATTATTCTTTATCCACGGATTAAAGAGGGCACTACATACAACTGTTTGCATTTGTCTGCTGCAAAATGTCTCAATTCTACCTGGACCCTGCCCTTCTGTCCCCACATTGCGCCCCCCAGGGCATGATGACTGAGCCCCTCTAGAGAAGGGTTGGGCTGGGTGAGGGAAGCTGAAGCACTTAGGGGAGTACAGCCCTGATACTGGCTTACATGTGGCCAGGGTGTAATGAGCCCCCTGAAGATGTATCAAGTTTGAGGGTTGACCTGCAATCCTCCAGAGTGATATAAAAATATTGTGAGACAGCTCCTTGGGTGTGTTTTGTAAAGCAAAGGTTTCAATAAAAGAGAAAATGACAAAACGGAAACAAAAGAACAAAGCTGTCCGCGGGTGCCAGAGAAGCATCTTACACCTGACTAAGACACTCCAAGAAGTGCTTAAGCACCTCAGTGCTCCTTCTGAAGTATACAGCAATCAAGGAGGGACAATTTGGTAAACTGCCAACAGAAACAGCTACAGGTTTTGAGAAACTTTTCCAAGTCCAACCAGTGTCCCTGTGCTGGCACTGGGCCAAACACAGTGAGAGAAGAACAGGAAGTTCTGGTGCTTCTCCATAAAAGTCAGGGCTGTAATTGAAACCCCTTTCCCTTATTTGGAAACACCTGCTTGGGTGTGGGGGTGCATTCCTACACAGCCCCATTCACACTGTCAGGATAAGGCCCAAGATATCCAAAGTTCTCCAAGGGAGTCTTTTGCCAGTGAAAGCCTTGCTGCTTAACTCAGCATCAGCTGAGCCTTGCAGAGAAAGTTTCTAGCAGAGGCGACTCCTGTGATGCAGCATCGAGTCTAAATTTGTGCACGGATAGGAAAGTTCACCCACTCTATGTATAGAAAACCTAAATGTGTCGTGTGTGTTAACTGCATTTTCTGTGTGTGTGCTCACACACCCGCTGGGACAAATTTAGTCTGCTCTACAGAGCCATCCCTTCTCCAAAACTCCTGCTGATGTCTGGTTCCCACAGTGTCTGCATTACACAAGAGAGAAGAACCAACACAACCATCCCCCAAGCTGTGTCTACAACTAACCCTACATCACCCTCCACGAGTCTCCATCACCCAGATCTCATCACACAAAAGAGCTTTTTTGACACTGTGGTCAATCCAAGCATCTAACCGAAAATTCACCCAATGAATAGTCCAGCAGAACTTTTAAAGAGATTTTAAAATTTTGAGTAAAGCTGGAGTATTTTTCTCAAGCCTTATTAAAAGTTCAGCTTTATATTCTGGAGTTATTTAGCTCTTTCACTTACATGAAGCTCATTTTTCTAAGCAAATCTTGAGTATTTTCCTTTAGACAATTTCTGCACCAAAAACTTTACCAGTTTGTCTTCTTCTGGTCTTGGGATTTAGCCTGCATATGTAATTAATGAGATTGTGTAAAATGAAATATTTAATCACCCTAATGATAATTTAAACAATAAGCATATTTAATAAACAATATTTCTTAAAGACTAATTTCCAGTGGTCTACTCAAGTAGCTTTTCCCTTTCAGCCACTCCCACAATCCCTTTCTTTGTGCTTCCTCATCTTAGATTGAAAGGAAGGAGAAGGAGGTATCTTTACAAACAAACTGGGCCTGCTGGTAGATAAAGCCAGGTACTGAGAGGTGAAAGAAGCAGTGGGGAGGAACCAGAAATTCCATAGGAATTCCACTAATTTACACAGACTGTTACTCACTAAAGGCTGTGTCAAATCCCCGGACTTACAGAAAAGGAAGAGAGACACAAAGAAAAGAAAATTGGTGGGAATACATTAGAAGGGGGTCTGTATTAGGTGATTTGGGAAGTCTGTACCTTTCAAGTACCTCAGCCAATGCGGAAAGAGAGAAGGAAATGCAGACAGGAATGCCCCACAGCCTCTCCCTTTATTCAAAAAAAGTTACAGGACTTCCCTGTCACCTTTTTGGACATAAACCTCTGGTGTTTGTGGATTAATTTTACTGACAAGATCTTTTGAGCAGCAATCTGTCTCCCAATCAGCATAACAGGAAGAGAAAAATATATATTTGATCTATGGGACTTTGTTGTCATCCACCTGCTGTAGGAGTGCATGTGCTCTGATGAGCTCCTTTGCATCTTGTCTTGGTACAAATGACACTTTTCCCAGTGCTAACCAATTTTATTGCATGGTCCTTACCCTGATTTTCTCCTGATGCTTTCACACACAAGACTTGTGAAAAATCCAGTCAAAACCATGTGTCATGGAATTTCTCTGCACAACTTGGGCTATGTGTGAATGAAATGAATTCTGTTGAATATCCTGGCCAGAACAACATCCTGGCCAGAATAAAGTAATGCCTTGATTCTCTAACACTAAAAAATGTTGGAGAGTTTTTGGTTTTCCTGCAGTTTTGGTGACAACCTGAACCTGGGTGAAACCTTTTTGTGGTTACTCACATTGGCATCCAAGCTGTCACAGAGGTGGGAATTGATGCTCCCTTTCTTTGCAAAGCACTATTCAACTGATGTTCTGTTTAGCCACTCACCACCTCCATAGCCCTATTCCTTCCTGGTACAGACACCCTTCTACTCCTCTCTGCACATTAATCTTCCTATTCGCATACTCACTTAGTCAATGTATTGCACTTGATGCTCAGAAAATAGGATGATTGGAGTACTAGTTGTGTCCTTGGTGGTTCTGTTATTTTCTTTCAACAACCATACTCAAAGAAGTTCTCAAATGGACTACAGAAGTGGTATTATGAATTTCCTAGGGAAAGATTTATCATCCAGAGCATTTTGATAATAGCAATTACAGTTAAGTATATACTTTTAAATTTAGTCTGAAGACTGTAAAATCAAAAATCACTGATTGTGGCTTGGATGTGTGAAAGACTTCCATTGTAATTTGAGTGAGTGGCCACATAGATGAATTAGCCTGTCAAAAGTTCCTAACTGGAAAAAGTCTCAAGCAACTGGTTCCTTCCAGGTCCTTTCATTCTGTGATTACACGATCTATTAAACAGTCCTTTACAGTTTGTGGAATCAAGTGACATTTTTGTTAGCATTTCAAATGCAATCTTGAATTTTCAGCAGCTCATTAAAGTGCTCATTAAAGCCAGCTCAATGTGTGGGTATTTGTATCAGTAAAACTGGAACATTGAAACCTTGCAAGGAGAAAATGGGAAATGACACAGAATGCAAAACACAAGTGCTCAACTGAGAATGTGCTCCTTTCAGTGAAAGTTGCAGTCAGGACCAGTCTTAACTGAGCATTTTCCACCCAAACTAACAACTGGCACTAAGTCAGCTTTCCTGGAGCTCTTAGGACTTGTTCTTGAGGCACTCTTCGAGGCACCCTGTCCCTTGGACTAAGGTTGTGATGTGATGCTTTAGGCAAGCCAGCTAAACCTCATGCCAGAACCAGAGGTGCTGCCTCTCTCTTTGCACATGCACAAGGAGCCCATCTGGGCAGCAGGGTTGGAACCCTTCTCTCCAGGGCGTCTTCAATGGAAACTACTGAATAGGTGAATAACCGTGCTTAGTTTCCCTTTGACAATGGGCCACAAGCTGAAACAACAGGACATTTGGTGACTTTGCTGCAAAGTGAAAATCACGTTGCTCCTCAGGCTCTGGTGAAGCTGTTGTGCAGCAAGCCTTTTAAGGGAGCTGCTCCCCAAGTAGTTGTCCCCTACTTATACTGGTTGCACAGAGTTATTCATGCCATGGGCAGGAGCAGATATTTCCCTGTGTTAAACTTCATTAGATCCCTATGGAGTCATTCTTCCAGCTTATTGAGTCAGCTCTAAATGGCAGCTGTATTTCCTAGAGCTGACTGCACCACCTCTGACACATTCCTGACCTGTTGGCATGGCTTCTCAGATTTAAGTCTAAATTAACTCAGGATCTGATAGTAGAACACAGCAAGGGTTGTTTAACAAATCATAGCTCATTTGTTTAACAGTTTATGGCTGTGAAGATGTGGAGTGGTGCAGAGAATGCTTTGGCAAGAAATTCTGCAGGGATAGGGTGGTGATGTCCCTGCAATGGGAATGGGAGGGGGCCCAACCTATATGGAGTACCAAGACTGGGCAGTGGGGAATCCACAGAAGAAAAGGACAAAACCACACTGAAGCCCTCCCTGAGCTACAAGCAGCTCTCCCTTCTCGCAGCACTCATCTATGCTAACCCCATTCCCCCACATATAAATATTGTCTCTCCCAATCCCAACATCCCAGAGCATGGTCCCAGCAGTAGGCACCCACTTTCCCTCCTCTGTGAGCATTCAGTCCTTGGCCAGGAGGAGAGAGGCACTAGAGAGGACAACCCCCTACTCTCTGTGTCCCGGTGTGGGTGAGCCCGTCAGTGTACACCTTGGTTTTGCCTTTTGTTTTAGAGGTTTGGCAGTGGTGTGATGAGGTCAAACAGCACCAGCCAGTTCCTCATCATTTAATGCCTTTTTCAAATTACTGTCTGCTCCATATTACATCTTCTGTTAGCACTGGTTATTAACAGGAGTGGATGAGGGATGAACCCATCCAGGCTGCCCTTTTCCATGCATCCTTCTGCTCTGGCCATGAATGTCCACCTTTGGAGTAGAGCTTCTCCACCAAGAGCCTGGACAAGGGGCAACGGACTCTAATAGTGCAGGAACTGGGATGGCTAAGCTGACCAGACCATGATGTGCTGCCAGTCACCTCCTCTCCTCCTGGCTGTTCATTCCCAAGGTGTATCTCTTGAACCATGTCCCCTTTCATCCCAGTATCTCCTACAGAATTTTGCATGACCCTGAGGTGGTAATGCAGACCTTTGAGGGCGGAGATGTGACAGGAGCAGAGCTGCTGCCCCTCTGGGCGGGCACTGTCCTACAGTGACCCAGCACGTGACAGCTCCTGGGCGCCAGGTCAGCACTGAACACTGAGGGCATGACAAAGTCCCGTTATCAATCCTAAGCAATTCAGACATACTTACTGGCTGTCACGGCACTTTCTAGCAGTGGTAATGTTACCTTCATCAATAATTTAACACAATGACTGTTCCCTCATAAGAAACCAAGACATTATGTTGAAAAATTACACACTAATCTTATTTTTAATGCAGAAAGAAATAAACAGTGACTATATATAGGAAAAAAAAAGATATTAAAGTACCAATAACTCTAAGAAATTCTCATGAAACAATAGCATCTGAGTAACACGGAGAGGAAGAGGGTCAGAGAATATGCCACAGATGAGAAAGCAATCAGGAACTAGTGCAGACAAACCTTTTAAAAATTAACTTCCATGCTGTCCTTATGCTGCATTATTTAACATAGTGTGGTTACAATACACCTCCATTTATCCAAGTTCTTATCTTAGAACCAACTTCCTATGGCTCTGGAGATGTCTGGGACAGAGAAACATTGTGGGAAACATCCAGTTAAAACTGCTGTGTGAGGACTGAGACATGAGAATTGGGTGTCCTCCAGGTAAGAAGTAGGTTCACACACAAGGCATCATCTCTGCAGCCTGGCAGCAACACAGCTCAGGTACCACTTGCAGACACAGGGCTGATACTGCAGGATGTGTTCAGGGCTGGTTCTACCCAGGCAGCAGGCAGGTGAGAGCCTGAAGACACCCTTGTACACCCACACCCAGTGGTGTCTCAGCTGCCTGAGGAGCTTTGCTAACCTGGGCTAGCTGAGCCCTCCATTCTCCCACTCACACAGTCCTCTTGAGCCAATGTCTGATCCAAAGGGGCAAATCACAGATTTACAGCAGTGTTGTAGATGGAGCCCTGGAGGTCACCAGTCCAGCCTCCCACGTGGAGTATCTCCAAACCAGCTCAGGTTGGCCATGACATTGTCTAACCCAGCTCTTGACGGCCCAGGGTTGCACTCCCTGGGGAAGAAGCTTTTCTTCTCTGAGTTCTTACTGCACATCTAGACATTGTGCCCTGCCACAGGTTGATCTGGATCACAGAGAAGAGCATGACCCACTTTCCTGCAAGACAGCCTTCTCCTAGCATGCAGGCTACTTGAGAGACCTCCTCATATTGCCTTGCCCTCCTCCATCAGCTAGAAGAGGAGGAAGCTGGAGGTGCTTCAGCCCTCCCATCTGGCTCTTGGCTGCACAGGCTCCTTCTTTCCTCACCACCACCAGCTTTCAAGTTACAGTGTTCTCATGGGATGACATGTGGGTCACAGCATCCTCTGCCTCTGTGAAGCAGCTCAGCTGACCAGTACCATGAAGGCAGCACTTTGTGATGCTTCCCCAAAGGACCCTTCCCTGCAACCCATCTAGGGCTCAGGGGCTCCTGGACTGGAGATATTGTCTGTGTAACAGGGTTTTCTTCTCAGATCATTTTCCAAGAACATATGAGCCTTCACCCTCCATGCTACCCCAACCAACCACGTCTACATGCTTCACTGTGTGCTAAGAGAAGGAACGAGCTGTGGTTTGGTTCATATCCACCAGTTTCTTCTAACATCCCCAGCTCTTACTCCAAAAGAGGTAAATGGGACATTTGAGCCCTTCAATGCAAATGGGATAATCCTGAACACACTCCCGAGGCATCTTTTGTGCAGTTTGAGCTGTCCTGATCTATTCAGCCACTTCTCTCACAAAAGATATTCCTTAACTTGTTATCTTTGCTGCTTCTTTCTGAACTCCTCTCTGCAAGTTTACCTTCTTCAAACAGATGCTACAGACAGCATCACTATATGGACAGACCAGGGATTTAGAAGCATTGCAAACACGTCTTGTATTCTTTTTAAGCACTTTTCTTAGTTTCTAACATCTGAATCAAATTTAGAGCCCCTGCTGTCTGGGCAAAATCAGGATCACTTTTTTTACACTGATGGTGTCTCACTCACAGTATCAGGGCTTTAATAAAAAAAGGCAGAGGACTCCACTATGCTATCTTCAATTAGGCTTCAAACCTTCTGTAAGTATTGTACCCTGTGGTCTGTTCTTTCATTACATCTTTAACAAGATTTTTGTTTTCATTTTTCATCAAACACTACTGCATGACTGTTGTTTCACTGCCCCTGCACAAGGTGAATCAAACCCTCTGCCAAACCAGGCCACGTCAAAAGTCACTTTTCTTGTGGTTACCCTTTTCTCTGTTGCACAAAACGGTTTCCTGAGCCAGCTCTAAATATTCCTTTACCTTTTAGGCCTGTAACCTCATTTCAAAAGGGCCTTGTGTTATTTGTTGAACCACTTATTTGACTAATAAGACAAACATTCCCATTAGCACGCAGCACCACATGACACTGACACTGGAGATGTGTTACATACTGTGCATCCTAGCATCAGTGACTTCCTCGCACCAGGTGGCTGCTGTAATCTGCTCTCTGGTGTCCTCATTTAAAACTAGGATTTCAGCTCTTCCCTTCTAGCATCTGTGAGGAAGCCCCACTTCAGGGGCTAGTGGGCCTTAAATGTAGCTCCTGTAATGTGGGATTCTGTTATCCAAGAGCCTCACATGAATGTCTACATTCCACTGGCCATCATGAAATGCTACTACTAAATCAAATAAGTCTTTTAAATCCCAGTGCCTGACTTTGAACTACAACCACATAAGCTTGTCCTCAGCATTTATCCCTCTCACTTGCTTTGCCTAAAGCAGAGCTAACAATTTCTGTAGCATAAGCAGCACGAGATTTCCTTCCTGCAACCATCCTTTCATTCTTCAGTGCAGGAAATCACAGCCACTCCTTTATCTCCCAGCACCTGCCAGCTTTCCACCACAGCACAGCAACATCAACACCCCAGGGCGACTGACAAGATCCTGCCTGGGATAAACATAAGAAGTGCAAATGCCTTGAGAACAGAAGAAAAAAAACCCTCCTACTGCACATGAAGACTGGCATAAAAGGTGAAGAATGTGTGCCCTGAGGAGGGCATGAATGCTGGTGGCCCAGCACATGCTCTGGAGGGCTCTGGAGGGCTGCATGTTCCATGTTTGCACACCCCATCCTGGCACTTCCTTGTCTCCTGACTCTGCTTGTACATCAGCCTGTGATCTAAGTGCATTCTGCAACTTCCATGTGAGTTTGTCTCCTCTCCCATAAGGAAGCCTCTTCTTCTGGAAGCAGCATAACTTCCTGTACTATTTGATGCCTAACTTGTGGACACCTCCCAGACCAGCCCAGGAACTGCTGGAAGGTTTCTACAGTGGCAACTCGGTCATTGTTCTCCCATCACATCCCTGCATGCATCAGATCCAGGATTTCCCCAATCCTTGTTGGAACCATCAGGCAGCAGAGCACTCCAGACCCAACCATACCTGACCCAATGGGACACGGACCATGGAGACAGATCTCTGCACCATGTCCCTGTCCTGGCAAGAGACAGAGTCTTGCTCACAGCAGAAAGCTAATCTGAAGTCCTGAAGCCCATGGCCAGAGCAATGACCAAGAACAAGGTGGCCTGGCACAAGACCAGCAGACAGGAGCACCTGAGTTGTCCAAGACAGTGACAGCAAAGGTCTCCTTTGCCCAAATGCACCCAGCAGTCTCTCCCTGAGGCACACAGCAGCTACAGGATAGGGAATGGTTTCTTCATGTCTCATCTGCAGCTAATTCTGCTGATTCCTGCTTTCCACATCAATTCCTACACCTTTCCCATAGTTTGCCAACTTGTCATCACAGAAGTAGCATGTGGATGGCATGTCTCCATGAGACATGCTTCCTCAGCCTTCCTGAGCAATTCATGCACCCCCTTGGCCACAGACCCAGTTTGCTCCCACTGCAGGTACTGCTCAGGCTGAGCCTTCCTTATCTGCTGCTTGACATCGACCACATGAACCTTTCCACGAGCTCCTCAGAACGCTTCCAAGGGTCTCTGTAAACCTTAGATCGGCAGATGTGCCAGAAGAAAGATGACTGTAGCAGGAGCCTTGTGGGCAAATGCATTTTATAATAGTTTTCAGAAGTGCCTTTTTGGAAGGTGTCACATTTCAGGCCCAGGACAGTGCAAAATCACTCTGCAAAGGGACCATCTTTCACTTGGCAAATTTGCATTTGTCCTAGTTCTATTCCTGTAGACCTAAAAATCATCAAATTCCTCCTCTGATATGCAGTACCACCCTCCTCAGGATGCTATACTATAGCATTTAAGCAGAATATGTCAGGACTACACAGAAAATATTTTAAGATCCTACCCTGCGTCAGGAACTCCCCCAAACTCATGTCTGTTCTGATTTCACTTCACCCCAAATCACCTGGACAGTCAAAAGAAGAGACAAAATATGAACATGAACAATACCTGTTTTATTTTACACCTTCTCTGTACAATTATTATTATAAAAAGTAAGAAAAAAATCATACTAAAAAGCAAAACTTCAGGCTGTTATACCTGCAATCAGCACTGACCAGCTGGTGCTGCCTACAGCTGGCACAGCCCAGCTGACTGCAGCCAGGCTGAGCTCTGCCTCACCCCAATATGTATTTACCATGAAACTTCAGAAACCAGTAACTGAGAGCAAAAAGCTGCAGCCAAGTAGTGGCTTGTGCTGAAATCCACAATCTTTGAGCAGTTGAACAGTGGGTTAGTGATTGCCACAAGCCATGAGGACCCAGGGACTCTTGCAGGAAGCATCGCAGATCCTGACAGCCACCAGGAACACAGATGGCCAGTTGTGTCCTGTCCCCTGCCTCCAGGGCAGCAACAGGACAGGGCTCATGCCCTCCCCAGGATAGGGCCTCTAGTCACTGGTCTAGCTAGTGCAAGGCTGATAACTAGGTTGCTTCCTGCAGGCTCCTCAGAGCAGCCACCCTGTGCAGTGCCAGGATGCCTGGCCCTGCAGGACACAAAGGTTTTTCTGTATTGTGTGTCCTAGGGAGCTTGCAAAGTCATTCCCCTCACTAGGAGCAATCATTGAAGATTTCTAGCCAGCCAAGATTGGTGAATTTCTCTAGCCCCACTGTCTTGGGTAAATGGTATTTGTCACAGTTGGACAACATCTGTGACATGTGATGGTTGCAACAGTCCTGCACAGTTCTTACAGGGAAAACGAGCATGGGACTCAGACAGTTGATTCCAGACTACTCCATTCCTCTCCTCCCCACAGAATTGGGAGTGGGAATGCTTGGGAAAGCAGCAACAACCCCAGCTGCTGCTGACTGAGCCAGTTCTCAAAAATGGTACCACCAGGACACGTCTCTGTTTCACACAAACCTCCCAAAGCAGGAGTGTGGCTTCCTCCAAGCTTGTAACCAAAAGGCCTAGGGCAGCACAGGGCTGGAGCTCCTCTGCCTTGGAGAGCCAGGAGAGCAGGAGCAGGGGTCCTGTGCTCATATGCCAGGGAGATGCCAAGGCCATGCTTCAATGAAACAGTATCTCTGAGGGGACACACAGATCGTGTGTATACCTCTTGTCGTATTCAGAGGTTTCCGAATGTGCCAAGCAATCAGATCCCAGGTGAAAAACCTTCCCACTTGGTTCTCTGCAGCAGCTCTCAGCCTGGCTGGCAAACACACAGTCATGTCCTGCCTCCAGCCACACACCGGAGTTCAGGTGTGTGTTCCGGTCACATTGGAGTGTGTTCAGGTAACAGCATCTCCGTTGCACAAATCTCCCTGGAAAGAGCATTGTCACTGCTCATGTTATCCCATCAGCAATTCCCTCCTGTCAGGACCCTGCTCCTCAGGAGGAACCAGCAGTCCAGAGCCATTCCTGCAGTGTCAAACCCTCCCACAGACATATTTATGCAAAGGGATACACCTCCACCAGGAGATGGAAAGAGTCCTCCAAAAGCCTGCATGTGGGAACAACTGTCCCCAGCCCAGCCTCTGAGGAAAGCTGGTCCCTGGGGAAGAGGTCTGGCAGGGACATTACTGGCTGCATTTGGACCAGGGGGTTGTAGGGATATCCTAGCTTAGGAGGGGGTAGTTCATCCTGTAGGAACACAGTATGTCCCAGGCTTCTACAAACACAAGGACACCTAGATCAGCACATTGGGAGAGGAGGTCCTTGCCTGCAGGGCCTAGCTTGGGCAGTTCTCCAGCACAGGCTCCAGCTCGGCTTTGTCTGGAACAGGGGCCTCCCTGCATTTAGCACATGCATATCAAATCTACATATGAATATATTCATCTCTGTTTGGGCAGATCCCACAGCAGCCACTCCGCCTGGGAGTACTTTCCACCCACTGGGAAAACACTTATTTGTGCTAATAAGCAATAAATAAAGAGAAAAAGCAGAGCACTAGCCCCAGCACAGATTTACTCTGGGGCTGGAGTGAGCCTCTCCAGGGCTGCTCTCAAGGAAGCCCATCTGTGAGCCCAGTATGAGGGGCTGGGAAACAGCCCCCCTGTATGCCAATCCCCCACAGCACCAGGCACCAGGCACACAGGGGGCATGAAACCATTTCCACATTGCACAACGAAGATGACAGCAATTGCATACTTAAATCATAAATTCCCAAGTATTTTAATGCATTTAAGGGGCCTCGGGATCTCTAATCTGATTAGAGACACTTGCTGCCCCACAGAAGGTGGCTCCAGTTTGCACAGGGGTATAAGGAGCCAGGAAATCCCCAAACTGGAGGTTCCCAAAGCAAAACGCAGACAGAGGTACAGGATCCCAGCTGAGGCAGCCAGGGCACAGAAATAACCAGATTTCACAGAATTTCGGTGTGAAGACCTCCCTTGAAGGCTCTGAAAGTTTTGATGTAGGAGGGAGCTCAGTGATAGATGTGGGAGGCAATGACAACAGCTGTGGCAGACAGATAATGAGACAGATCATCAGAGCAGACAACACTCAGGTAGAAGAGCTGTCATGTGGATGTGGGTGGTTTCACAGAGGCAATGATGGGAGCTCACTGAAGTTCAGGACCACACCTGAGCAGGGCCCAGTGACACCCTCTAACACCTCTCCTAAGAGCTCTAACACCTCTTTTCCAGGTAAGGGGACACCATGGAGGAAGGGTGCAGGCTGTGTGCCAAGGGAGGACAAGCCCTGGGAAGCAGATGTGGTCCCAGTTCCCATCCTGCATCACAGCATGTATCCTAGCATGCCATGTCCTTGTTTTGCTGCTTTATGCACTTGTCCTAAAAATGCACAACACACTCCAAATCTTCAAAAGCCTTCCTTATCCAGGAAAGCCTCAGAGCTCCTGTACCACATAAAATCACAGAATGCCTTGGGTAGGAAGGGACCTTAAAGATCATTTCATTCCACTCCCTTCCTTAGGCATGGATACCTTCCACTATCCCAGGTTGCTCCAAGCCCTGTCCATTGGCCTTGAACACTTCCAGGGATGGTGCAGCCACAGCTTCTCTGGGCATCCTGTACCACGGCATCACCACCCCCAAAGAGAAAATTTTCTCTCCACTATCCCATCTAACCCTGCCCTCCAGCAGTGGGAAGCCATTCCCCCTTGCCCTGTCCCTCCAGACCTTTGTCTTAAGTCCCTCTCAGATCTCTCAGAGCCCCTTTAGGCACTGTTACGGGCTCTACGGTCTCCCTGGAGCCTTCTCCAGGCTGAACAGCCCTAGCTCTTCCAGCCTGTCTCCACAGCACAGGTGCTCCAGCCCTCAAAGCATCTCTGTGGCCTTCTCTGTATTCCTTTCACACCAGCTCCTCACCCAATCCAGCCCATCTCTGAGCACAGCCCAAACTCACAGCATCTCTGGAAACACAGTCCCTGAGGGACAGGTAGAGGGGTCTACAGTAACTACCGCTAAAACCTGAGGTGTGTAAAGCTCTGGGGAGGTCATGAGCAAAGAGATTTTATCACTTTTTGTGTTTTGCAAGACTGTAGGAAATCCATTTAATCATAAAGCAAAAAGAAGCTGCAGAGAGAAAATACAGGAAAAAGCATCAGAAATCAGAAGCAGACACCACAGTGAAGTCTAAGGCAGAAATCAAGCATAAATCTTTGGAGCACTGGGAGTGATTGCAGGGCATGTGTGTAAACTAGATCACAACTGATAGTTCATGACATTATCAACACAAAAAAAATTGTCATCTGCTGTCCTTCAGTCTTACATTTTTACATCAGCTGCAGGTGGGTCAGGTTCCTCCAAGCTATCCGTGCCAGGAAACTCCACTCACTTTCCTGGTACATCCCCAGGTCACAATGAGACAAGCTAATTTTCAGTAATTCTGGCTAGAGTGTGCTTTCCAGGCACACCTTCTACAGTCACCCAAAAATCAATGGTACTGACATAACCAACTCCCAGTGACCCAGGCTGCCAGTAGCATTTGGCTCCTGCAGAGTCTGAGCAGTGGAGTTAAGAGCAGCACAGCTCAGGAGAAAAGACTGTAACAAATTTATACTACAGTATGCCCAATTCCATTCCAAAGCCCCTCTTGGATGAGGGGTAGGCCCAGGAATGCAAAAATCCCGTAAAATTATCACCAAGGCTGCTGCAGTTGTCTGGAAACATTTGTTTCTGGAGCTGCAGGTCACAGTTTTCCAGCACTGCTCTGTCTCTGTGCTCTGTCCCCATTTCCAGCACTGCAGCTCAGGCTGCATCTGCAACCTCAGCTGACAGAACTGGCATTTCTACACTATTTTCCAATTCTGTCAGAATTCTGGTTGTTTTCTCAGTTCATCTTTACAAACAAAATGATGTGTCAATGAGTGGTTTGGTAAGGGACAGGTCAGCCTGCATTTCTTTAAGTTCATCTCAAATGCCCCTGCCATCATCCAAGGGCATTTCAGGTAGCCAAAACATTAAAAAAAAAAAAAAAAAAAAAAAAAAAAAAAAAAAGCTGAACTTTTATCTGAACTCCAGCAGGTGGCAATAAAATCACCTCTAAAGAGCTGCTTGTTAATTTTTAAAATGCAAGAACTGCACGCCATGAAGAATTTTCTCTATGACTGATCAAGGAAAAAAGTAAAATACTGAGAACATAACTCTGTTATAGCTCTCTTGGAGTCCCTTTAGGCACTGGAAGGGACTCTGAGGTCTCCCCCAAGCCTTCTCCAGGTGAACACCTTCAGCTCTCCCAGCCTGGCTCCAGAACAGAGGGGCTCCAGCCCTCACAGCATCTCCATGGCCTCTTCTAGACTCTGTCCAGCAGCTTCTTGTCCTCCTTGTGCTGGGGACCTCACAGAGGGGGATGCAACACTGCAGGTGGGTTTCACACAAATACAACTTACACATGAGATTCACTTCCAATTCACAAATGCCTTTAGAAAAAGCAGGAATTCACACAATCAAACACAAACATAAAACAAGTTTATTCCTGTTCTGGTGGACTCACAGGGCTGGCAATAGCTCCTCATCTACAGCCAATGATTCCTTCAGGCCAGTCCTAGTTGAAAAGTGTCTCCTCTCTCCCCATGGAAGTGATTTGCTTGGTCATTCACAGGATAAACATTTTCCATAATAGGAGACATTCACTGAATTTTGATTGAATGCAACATCACATCATCCTGTTCCCAGGGATCAAACTGCCTGCCAGCAGATTGCACCAGAGACTGTGCTCAGGAACTGCATGCACAGCACTGACACCACAATAGGCCAAAATGAGACATTTGAGAAGATCTCGTTTGAGGAGGGTTGGAGCTGAATCAAACATCAAAACTTTGGGATTTTAAGTTGACAAGTATGTTTGGGTTTGGATTTTTTTTAAGTTGCCAAACATACTTGTTATAGGATTAACTCTAATCCTGTTTTCATGGCCAAGTTTCCAAAATAACCTCATGTCAGCTTCTTAATTTACTCTTCTGTAGTAGCTGTTGTTAGGAAATGTACACTCCTGCAATTCAGCAAGATTAGTACAATACTGCATGTAAAAACAATTAAGCATAGGAAAAAAGAGTGTCTTTCTGATGGATTCTGGTACTGTCTGCCCAGTTGAACTGAAAAAAAAAAGCCAAACTGATCTCCACAACATGCCAGAACACTGATATAGAAAAAACGGGATTTTTGAAGTCAATACACACATGCACGTGAATTTTCACCTCTTGAAAACAGATCTGCACGGGCACACAGGCTACCTTCCATCCTCCCCGGAAAGAACCAATTGGAGGAATATTGAAAACACACCATTGGGTGCATTCTACTCTCTTCTCAGTCCTCCTCTGAAACAAAAGCTAGCAAGCCAGGACGAAGCCAAACTCTTGGTATTCATGTAAGCACAAGGTAGCTCACTTCATACAGCTGGTTTCCCTACAGGACTTGGCACTTCACAGGAACAAAAGCCCAAGATCACAACTTCCCATTTGTTTCATGATCATTTCCTAAAGCAACATTCAGAATTAATTTTTCTTCATGAGAAATTTCTTTGATTTTGCTTACAATGGTTTTCTGTCTGATCATAAGCATCAGGACACTCCAAGAAAACACTCAAAACAAAGAAACTACTAGCAAAGGTCTTGTGTGGACGTAACAGCTTCAAATAAGATTTTTATTCAAAAGAAGCGGTTATGAGTTTCTCTTCTCCTCCTTGCATGATCCAAAGAATACATCAAAAGGATGTACCTAACACATGGGAACTTGGACCCTTGGAAATCAGCCACAAAGCAAAGACTTCAAAAGATGTTTATTAGGTAAACTGGACATTACAAGAGGGCCAAACAGATTGTACAAGGCATGTGCAATTTCTGATACAATGAAGAGAACAAGAAAAGTCTGCACATACAGGTAACACACCCACCTGAACTGCTACCATCAATGCTCAGGTCACTTGCCATGAAAGGCAGGTGCTGGGGTTCTTCAGGCAGCCAGCCAATCCCTGGGATGTTTCACATTTCCTGCAGAAGTACAGATTGTACAGAGAGCTTTAATGACCGTTAAAACAAAATTACTACTCAGGAATTTCTACATCCAAGTTGGGGCATTAATATATTGTACCTCATAAAATTTTATATCTTTGTTTGCATTTAAGGTCATCTAGATTTCAGGTTCTTATAATGCATTTTTCCTCACAGATAATAAAACCATGCTGTATACACATGATTCTTCCCAGCAAAGCGTATCTGAGACTGCTTTCTTAGCCAAGGAAGAGATCCAGATTTAATTACCTGTCAAAACAGGGTAAATCAGATGTATTGACAGGCAAGTCCTTTATAACCCATATCAGAGAATCGAGATATATATTAGCTAATGCTTTTATTAGGCTTTAGAACAAACATGTCCTAAACTTTACCAAATCCAGGAATTTTTGTCTTTAAAGCACAGCTAACAGCAACCAGCAATCCCCCATCACAGAGTGGAGAGCAAAAATCACTGAGCTCAGCAGAGAAAAATGAGCATGACTAGCTCAATAGTTTCTAGCAACAAGTACAACACTAACACTAATTCTCAACCAGGAAAATGAATAGGAAAAATATCTCACTGAACAGATTGGTGAATTTCCATCTGTGTCTGTATCTTAAAGGACAAATAAATACTCCAAGAATGGTTAAAGATCTAATTCTCAAATTAGTCTCTTCGCCTGCCCATACAATAAATGCCCTGATTCTTGCCATTTTGTAATGGTTTTTGCAGCTGTCTGATCAATCTGACATGTCCATAAATCCAACATCTGTCAATAAACTTTAAAGATTGCATCAGAAAAAAACCAAAACAGATTAACTATCCAGAGCTTGGTTGTCAACCCCTTTGCCCCCAGCCCCAAACTCTAAACTTACCTTCTTTGTTGCAACATAGCTGTTGGGTATGCTATAAATAAAGACAAACATTTCAATCAACGCTGAAATTAATAAATGGAGAAAACCACAACTAAGACACACAGCACCTAAGCCTTTCTCATACACGTCAGACCACTGGGACCAGATAGGAGTACCTGCCACCAGAATGCATACTTCAAGTCCATGTTTTAGTGCCCATCACAATGTCTATCCTTCATCATCTAAAAACAGACCAGAGATAATGGCATTTCAAAGAGTAGAAAGTTATTAAAATAAAGAGCACAGATCCTGCAATCCCAGCCTGTGGAAAAGAGGGAGCTGGCATTCAACAGATACAAAAGCAGCAAACATGAATAAAACATAATTCACAGTCTTGGGCTCTTCATGAATGTGGTGAATAATTTGAGATTTCTAGGTAGTAATATTAATATCCAAACAGTTAACTCTCACACACACTGTTTACAGAACTGCAGTGAGCATGTGCAGATGTTACACCATCCTCCTGCCTCTCTATAAAACCAAAGGTAATGGAAACAAAATCACCTATTTCACATGCTGCCAAATATCCCAAATTACTTGGTAGACTTGGAAAGATTCTTACTGGGTTTTTTTCAAAATAAGCTACAACTCTTTGCATCATACAATTACCTGTAAGCTAAATCTTGACTGAATCTGGAAACAAGAATGCAGGTGATGTTCACCTGAGCTACAGCTTCAGCTCATTGAAGGAAATGTGACATACTGCCAGAGTTGATTTCAGCTGTTTTTACACTTCAGTTTTTGAATACCAGTTTAGAGGTTTGGTCCATGATAAGTAATGAATATCCACATTTCTTGACTTTAGCAGTAAGGCTTTCTTCTTTTTAATTCCATTCCTCCTGCTATTTTTTAGATGCTTCACTTAAGCATGCTGAATAAAAAGAAATCCCAACTATTGTGGAACAGAGCATCATCTTTTCCAGACTGGCCATTAAGGAGAAACTGTTCAGAGATGGATCAACCTGAACATCCTGCAGAAGAAATAAAATTAACAGTCACTTCACTAACATCTGCTCAGGCAATTCATACATAACATTGTGCAGCAGTGACATTAACTGGTGTTTGCTTGCTCTTTTTTTAAGACAAGGCAAGGATTAAAAGTCCAAAATGACTCTGAAGTACTCACATGAATGATGAATAAGCAAGCTGCAAGATTTTGTGTTGCTTATGCAAGTGTAAGTGATGTTATCTGTCAAACTGCCACCAGCAAGGTACTACCCCAGGAGGCAGTGCACTACCACACTCCCCAAGAGCATTTTCAAAGACAAACAGCCAAAAGTCCTGAATACAAAACAGCCAATTCCAGATAAACTAGAGCTTTTAAGATTCAAGAACTGTGATCACAACATCCTGTTTCTCTAAAAAATGAATGAAGCTTGAAGACATCAAGAAGCATAAGCTAAGCCAGGCTGATGATCCAGCACATGCCAGAGACCAGAGATCAAAGAAGCCAGGTGAAAATCACTGGCCTCAAATGCAACCAACAAATAACTGTTCTAAGAAGCTGTGAAGGTTGATGGGGTCCTGCTATCAGTGTGCTGATATAAAGCTCTAAAGCTCACTCAAACCAAACAAGCTGACTTCTGGACCTAAAACTCTTGGTGACAAGACATGCAATTTCTGTCAGAAAGGGCTCAGACAATGGAGCAAAACCACAAAGTCAAAAAAGGCTTGATCTCATCCTTCCTGTTACCTCTGCTAATGATGCTCTGGAAAATGGAAACTCTTCCAATGCAGTGCCAGGAAGGCAGTACTACAGAGATGAGAACACCTCAAAGGATCAGGAAGGTCTTTAGAGTCAGTGAAGCAGAATCACCTCCAACAACATCACCTCAAACATCACCTACTACTGCCACACCTCAGACATTACCCTTGACTCTGAGTGATGTCAGGAGGTCCTACTCATGGACAAAACCCATCAAAATTAACAAATATAATATTTTACTTATTGTAAACATAAGCCAGGTAGGAGGCTGGAAGACCAAGTCTTGAAGAGCCATCATGAAAAGGGGAAAAGGTCCAAGCCAAAGAGGAAAGGGTCACACACAAAGTGGAAACACAGACAAGCAAAACATATAAAAGCTGGAAAGCTGCAGGCAAAGCTTTACTTTGTGTTTGGATTCTGGAAAGACCAGGAACTTCCCTGAGTGAAACGGAAAGGATGCAGGTGTATGAGGCCTGACACCTTTGTGACCAAAGAGAGAGAGGCTGCAGGCATAAGTCAAGTACAAAGAAAGCAAGGGTTGAGCAAGGAAAAGGTGCACCAATGCCTTACCTCTCTCCAGTTCCCAAGGGCTGCAATCCCTTAGCCAGGTCATGCAGCTCTGTGCTGCTCTTCACCAGGTATCAATAGGCAAAACACCAGAATTATTTGGTTTGGTTCTTCTCCCAACCCAAATCACATGTGAAAAAACCAGGCAGTGAGCTCCACTTCTGAGAATAAAATTGATTTTTATCCTCATCTGCCTCTCTTGTTGTGTCAGTCTTACAAATATTCCACCTGAGCCTTGCAAAGCAGCAGGTACCTGAGAAGGCACTGAGTCAGGTGACACTCAAAAAGGTGTTTCTAGACAAATATAATGAGCAGTTATACAAACACTTCTCTGTCTCACCTCTACTAAAAGCTCATTAAAACCCAGCTTCCTAATCACTTCAATTTAAAATATAGAAAACCAGGAAGATGTGAAATATTAGTTTCTTTTATTTTCCTTCTTAAATGTTTGCAAGGAGAATCAGTTCTAAATTGTGAGGTAAATATGAGTCAAGCCTTCTGACCATGCTGACTACTACTGCATGATGAACCGTAAGAGATTGAGAGGGACAAAGCCTAAGTCCAGGAAATGTACAAAACACTTAGAAAAGGAAAAATATTCAAAAAATGTAACAATAAGTATTGAAAAGAAACTAGGGAGTCATATAATCTTCTGTCCAACTTCTCTACTTGTCAGTTATTTCTTCTTCTCCTTTTTATTTTTCCCCCAGTGTAAGGTTGCAAAAGGGAGCACTGAGCAGCCATCTACTGTATCCCCTAATTCCTTTAGGCCAGATTCAGCTGAAATCTGTGTGCAACACTGAAAGAAGCAATTAGAAATACTTAAAAACCAAGTTTTGCCTGAGAAGTTTTGATTCAAAAACCACTGGGCTAAAAATAAACTTAAGTATTGGAGCATATCTTGATTATTCCAGGTATTATTCTAACAAGTTTAAGAGCATGGTACCCAGCCCAAGAATCCAGGATGAGACTGATACTTCTGCTCTAGCAATCCCTTCCCACCTATTTCCTGTTGTGCCAGACATCAGCCTGCAGCTACATCAGTCATGCAGTGAAGAGCAGGATTGCCCTGCAGGCTACAACCCACAGCACTGCCACAGGCCAAGAGTCACCTACAGGGAAATAGGAATTGTGCTAGATATTTGTAAATTTGAAAGCATATCCAAGCTCCAACTGACTTCATACTGGGCCACAGCTTTAGTATCCTAGTGTGTGTGCAGAGGCTGTAGTACCAGCCTCTGGTATAAAAGAAGTCCTGAAATCCTTTTAGGAAAGCCAGCAATCAAACTTCTCCATACATACAAAGAGAGGTAACTTACCAACTCAATTCATCGTGAATGTTCTTCAGGGATTATGAGATGGGATGAGATGAGAAGGGAAGCTAAAACATTATTAGTAGATAAAGGGTTCAGGCCCTTGTGTACTGAAGGTATAAAAATGAGTTTTAACTTTTCAGAGCCTGATTTCTGATTGCTGTTAATAACTATAGTTTCTAAAATAACTTATTTAGACAACTAATAGAAGAAAAAAGTGTGCATTTACACAGCCACAGGCTTTTGCTTCTCCTTTCACTCTGCCACCTGCCATCTTCTTATAGGCAGCTGTAAGACACCTGCACTGGCTGAACTGTTTTAATGACAGGACTGAACCATGAGTGTAATAAGCAAATGAACATCTAATCACACTTACACCTCAATTTTCATCAAGAAATCCTATCTCTGTAAGTAACTGCAATCATTCTCAGGCTCTTGGTATTAAAGTCTCATTGTGATATTTTTTCTCATTAAAGGTTTTGTGGTCTCAGTTTGGAACAGAGAAGAATTTTTTGCTAACACAAGCAGAGACTCTGTGCATCAAAAAGGAGTCTGCCTTTGCTTGAGATCCACCTGGCTCTGCCAATCCCATGCTTCCTCCTGTAAGTCTTCTTATATATTTATACACTGCAGTTCCTTTGTGTCCAGGGGATTAATCAATTCAGGCATCATTACCTAATTTTCACTTATCAACAAAGTACCCGACAATAGAGAATCAGTGTGAATTATGTACCCCATGTTTCTGTTACATCAAGAGCAAAGTTCACAGTCTCTATTGCCAGATCCAGTTCAGTATCTGAAAAACATGTATATTTAAATAGAAAAAAAAGTTACACCAAATATCCTTGTGGTCTGTCCTGCATTCATTAACTTATTACTAGAGGCTTTGCAAGAAATACACAATGGTTAAAAATAGGTAAAACACACAACTTCTTTGCATTTCAAGCTTTTAGGAGCTCAAAGTGAAACAGCCACAGAAGACAGCATAGGTATCATTTAGTGTTAGTACTCCTCTCCTGGTTAACCACCCTACAAGCAAGTCACTACTTTGGATTTGGATTTCCTGTGCTGGGAAAAAGCTGTTCCATTGCTGCTGTGATTTTCACCATACACTTGTAAAGCAGTTTTTTCCTGCGTCCTTTCTCCAAAGGGTGCACTCCTAGTGGGACTAGCCGAGCTGAGAGGAAGAAACGAAAATGGAAAGATGCAGCCAACTGCAAGCATTCTCTTAACAAAAAAAGCTTATGTTACTTCCTTAAAAAAACCCCTACAACTTTACCAGCTTTCTTCTCCCTACCTAAATACTACTGTTACTTTGTACCTAGTCATCATATTTAGAAAAAATTAGGACATAACAACAAAGAAGACCAAGACTTCATCATCAGTCTACATCAGATTTCTTTTAACACAACTTTGATATTACTGCAAGCGGTCCTTTAACTGCGTATGCAAAATTCCTCTGGATACTTATACCTCAATTCAGAGTTTTAGACTTCACATACATTTTTGCTTCAAAAACCTGAGATGACTTTACTTGCCTGATATGCACAGCCCAGAAGTGGAGTCTACTGGTCTGTTACGGGCACTTTCAGGAAAGCAAGATGACCCACTCCAGAAGCACAGCCCAAATGTTTTCTTCAGAGGTATTACAGAGAGACTGAAGTCAAACAGCAAGCTCCTCCAGCATGCTGCCTGCCAGACAACTCCAGAGCACATTTAGAACAGCCCTTCAACAAGGGATGCCACCATCTTTCCAGTCTTTGGGTGGAATTCCCCCACTCACCCACACAGGTATGCGTCACTTGTTTTATTCCCTGTCTACAGGTAGTAGAAACAGCAGCCACTATCTGCATTTCACATGCATCACTCATTTCTCCTAGCCTTGTACATGGGCATTATCACCAGATTATTTTATTCTTTAACTGGAAGGAAAACTTAAAAATAATTTCGCAGCAGTTGTCCTCAGCTGGGGAATGGTCCTTCACTACCTGCCTACATTTTAAGCTGTACACATGAAATCATATCACATATTTCACTGTCTTGGCCTTCCTGCTCAATTCCTGTAAACTTCTTTATGGTTGCTTTGATGTAGCTACACATTCTGGAAAGGAACGGTTGCCAGCCTAGTATGGAAACACGGCCACATGTAATATCAAGGAGATGTAACCAACACTCTCCCAGTAAAACCAGACTAGCAGAAGTGTTTCCCATTTGGAAAGTCATGTGGTAAAGGATGGGATCCACCACACTTAACCCTTTTGTATGATTCACTCTCCTGCAGTCATCTACCAGGAACACACAAAAAGCAGTATCCTGGCTCTTCCCTAGCTCTCATTCTCAACCCTAAACAAAACCTGCCCTGCAGCAAACCAGAAACCAAAATGTTAGCGTGAGAAATGAATGAAGTCAGCTTTGTTTTCAAGGACCTGTGTGCACTTAAACAAAATATATTTGTTCCAGCCAGCTCAAACAAATTACAGACCTCTGAGACAAACTCCACTATTCATTACTAAGAGACCTTCAGAAGGGAGAAAAAAGTCCGTTAGTGAAGAAGACTGCCTATACTGGCCTAATGTACAACTGTTTTCCTAAATGTCTGATGTCCCCTCTTTTATCCCAAGGTGAGTCATTCATAAATATTGAGTAGAAAACTTTCTGAGCTAACTCACTTCCACTCTTCACTCACATAAAAGCAACACTGAAAATAGTCTATCTCAGTAGGAACTGCTCAGAAAATCCTATCTGCAGACACATGCTTTCACTTGCACTTGATATTTCAAACAAGACAAGTCTACCAAAAAATTAAGCAATTTTTTTTTCAGAATGCCAAAAACCTCTACACCCTGAAGAAATAATCTTCATGGAAAGTCAGGATATCACACCTGAATCCCAAGAACTCAAATACATCGCCTTTGTATAATTAGAGAACAGACAAAACAGAATCAGTATAGAAAGTTCAAATGAGTGAAAATTACTGAAGTTAAGGGAATAAACATTCCAAGTGTTGCCTCTGAGAAGAAGAATGATTATTCCCACTGCAAAATTGGACTCTAAACCCTTATGCTAGAGTCTAAATTTTGCTATAACAGAAGAGCACTATTTTTAATGTATTCCTGAAATGCAAACTTGCATTATTACTTATTCCTCAGTTCAAAGAAGGGGTGGAGCTAACCACCACAAGTAACAGCTGAAAAAACACATTAGTTTTCTGCCATATGTATAAATAAACACTCTGCCCATCCCACACTGCACACATCTCACATCAGAAAAATCACAAGGAGATACTCAAATACTTCCACATCTGTATCTCACTTCAGCAACTTCCACTGATACATTTCATGTTCTTTAGCTGCTTCCATTTTAAACCTCAGCCTAGCTGCTAAAAGAATTTTTCAAGCTATGTCCAATGAAAGAAAAAGATGACCTACATTGGTGGAGACACCTCTCTGGCCACACAGCCTCCCACAGCAGGGACGGTGCAGCCTTCACTGCACAGACCTCACTTTGGCCCAGTGAAATAGATTTAATTTGTGACCTTTAGATTTTTAATGCTACATTGCAAACCCTTCTGAACCTACTACTAAGGCATGTAGATGAAAACATCTATTTGACATGAAAGAAAACGCTAAAACTTTACAACCAAGAGTCAGTCAAGCAAAAAAGGAGAGAGGAAAAAAAGCACATTTATTTTCTATGAACTGTCATGAAAGAAACATAGAAAACATTCAATGCTTACCAGAACATTAAAGAAAATATATGTTCTATTGCTTCACAAATATGATGATGAATTTTTTTTTGCATAAAATGTTTCTATGAGTAAATTAGCTCCTAAGTGCATGCCTACATTTCTCTGCAACATCTCTATCACCTAGAAATACTGATAAAATTAGTAGCTCAAGTTCTCATACTTCATGTAGGTAAGGAATAATATCAAAGAAATTTGAAGAATCCTGCCATATTTTTACCTTTACATACCACATTGAAAAATCACTTGAAAAACAGCAAGGTCCACTCAAAAAATCTCAAACCTTGCAACAGGGCTTTGCATCTGCACCAGCAGCTTGTTGGCTCAACAGGACAGATCCAAGACACTGCAGGAAATGCTTTTTCTCCTCTTTCTCTCTACATAAGAAGACAAGTACAGGTGAATATACAACCAACAATGGGAGAGGAAAGGAAGAGTAGAAGTCATAAGCTACAATGCTACCATTAAGAGTTTAAGCATCCTCATTTCTCAGGAACCTTAAATTCAATGTCTCTACTCATAATTATTGGTTTGTACAGTATCAGAGTAGCAAGAAGTGCTTGAGAGCAGAGCTGTAACAAGGGGAACGACACTGACGGTCAAGTATTGCTTCGGATGTGAATGAGAAGCAACTGAGAAATCCTGCTGGCAAGTTTACCAGGAGAACTGCTACAGACTCACTCTTCAACCTGAAACTGAATTTTGCCTCTGACCTGTGTTCAGCTCAGCAGTGCTCTATCAAAAAGCCTGCAGACTGCTTGTTAAGATGTAATGCAGTTTATTAGCATCCTGCAAACGTACAGCAATTTGGAAAATCAAAGCTACAGAAATCCAAAATAATATGTATGGCATAAAGACCAACTAGGTATTCATTAATAGGGTTTTTGTAGTGAACCTCTAAATAATAGCTGACAGAAAATTGGTGGGGCAGAAAAACAAATTTGACAGAAATGGTTATGGTTAAGAGTCATCTTTAGAGCTGTGTCCACCAAAAAATTTTAATTGAATCCAGAACTGTTTGGAAACAGGAGAATAAAGGTGGCTGCTCAACTTTCTGAAGTAAGTATGACTCATTATTTATGAGCTTACTGCTCAGCTATCTGGCTATTAAAGGACCTTCTTATGATCTACACTCCTCCAGATTTTGACCCTGTTGAACTTGACTTGCAGAATGCTAGTGTGCTAATATTTTCCTGGCTTCATTTTTAGCACTGTACAGGATCTCTGGATTCCCAGCAGAGTTCCGTGAACACCTCACCACAGCCCTTTCAACTCTGACCTTCCTGATAGTGCATCAAGGACACTTCCAAGGTGGGAAGAGAATGCCCACTGCAGCACAGATTTATAAAATACCTGAAAAGTGGCTATTCCAGCAAAAACAGAAAGCATAAAGAATTCACAGCTCTTTTCCTCCTCCTGGAGTGGCACACTTTGGTAAGGGGCCCCAGACCTGATGTAGGACTAGAGCCATCCCTGCCAATAACTCATGTTTACTGAAAAATCCAGCTATTCCTAAACCGCTGCATTAATGAGGTGTTTCTCAAACCTGACCAGCTATCACCTACCTGAAAGGACACTACTGCAACTCCTCTGCCCTTCCCAGGGGAGGTAAAGGTGCCCAGTCTGCAGGGGGCTGTGGACACAGCCATGCTGGCTTTACTTGTTTGGGACTTTGGGTTTTTGTAAAGGTTGTTTGGTTGGTTTTTGGCTTTTTTTAAGAACTGCCACTATTTTTAATCACAGGACTTGTAGCCCATGCAGTGTTTCACTTCCTTTTTTCTGCAGCCGTTAAAGCAGCATAGCAGAGAACTTCAGAACAGAAAGAGGCATCCACTGCTAAGACAGCTGAACGCTTTTCAGAATTAGATTCCTTTCCTATCACGAAATTAATGCTTATGCCACATCTCCTCTGAAATTCCAGCTGGGTATGCACTGTCTGCACACCAAATCTGAAATGTCCGAAGGTATGTCAGAAAGAATAATGTCATGTGAACAGGTGCTGATTCCTCGAAATTAAAACAGAAATACAATCACCACTGACAGGCTGCTGTGAAGATTTAAAAACACAGAGAGAAAGAGCTGTGTATCCTACACTTACACAAGCTCTGCAGGAAGTTCTACAGGAAAATCCAGTGAGAAGCCTGTATGCTTACTGGTGGTAAGGACGGAAAAAAGTGAAGCTTGTGTCTGAAACAAGAAGGGCAGAACTGGAATTTGGTCTGCTTTTCATTTTTTCCTTTTTTTTCTGCATTTAATGCAATTTGGCAGCTTATGATCACATAAATATATATTGACATTGTGTTTTAAATTCATAAACTTCACTGATAAGAGACCAATGTTATATGAAAGGAGCATGTCCCATTCCTGTTATTTCCAGCTATCTCCAAATCCCACGTGTAAAAGCCAATTCATTCAGTGTTTTTTTCTCCTGTAAGGACCTTGCCATCTGCTTCAAGACAGGCCACCTGAACATGTGCAACACATCCTACTACACTCACTATCAGCAGCTCTACAGGACATGCAGATTGGAAAATCTAGGATTAAGAGATGCTCTTTTTTCTGTTTACGATCTTTCAAGTGAAACAACATTGATGAACTTGTGTGATCATATCTGTTCTCAAGTTGTGCCAAGTAAAGTTAATCTGGAATTAAACGAACACTTCATTTTCTGAAAAATCCTTACAAAATACCTGTACTCACCAGGCACACTTCTTCTGCAGTTGGCGTCAGAACTGGCATGCTATTCAGTCCCACGGTAAACAATGACTGTACCTGGAATGCTCCTCTAGCCTAGTAAGCTTTTCCAACTTCTCTGCTCCTTTCCAAGTACTGCATGAATGTACAAGCAGGAAAAGACATGTCTGCTGGCTGAGGAAAGGTGCAAGATGAGCAGGTGCCATGAAGAATTCAACATGTCCAAGTATTTGATTTGATTTGCAAACCAGTTCTTCAGCTTTTGCTATTTGTTTGTCTAGAATCAACATATGCCCTCCACAAAAAGAGATGATTATAAAAATCTAGTGGGATTTGATAATGGGATCAACTACAACTGTCCCTTGGTACTAAAGGCACTTGATTAGTGCCTTTTAAGTATTATCATGCTTAATACATAAATGAGTCAAACTCATCATATGCCAGTTTTGTTATTTCCAAGGTAAAATTTTATTATTTTCCAGAGATCTACTTGGACACATTTCTTAACAGCATTGTTAAGCTTTGAAGAAGTGTGCTGCAAATTCTCTGCTTTTCCACGGTTGGAGAAAGAAATCCAACCCATACCTGGATTTAATTAGGGAGAAAAAAATTTATGGTTCAAAATGTTTTATGCTTCCAACACCCCTAAAAGAGCATCCACCTTTCTTCTGAAGTGCAAGTCATCTTTATTTTCAAATTAATTTCAAGAACCTATGCCATGCCTCTCTTGGACATGGACAAATTTAACTTCAACCTTTACCTTCCACATCTGAAATCTCTCCATGGAAGTGGCAGATTTTGCAAGCTATTCCAGTGCTCAGGTCTGTGGAGCTCATATCCTCCCTCCTCCCACACCAACCCTTTGATCTTACTGAAGGAAATGAGAAAGAAAGTTGTCTTACCGATAACTCCAAGGTTAATGTCCCCTGCGAACCCCACCTAGCAAGTCGACATCATGACATGTCAGGTCAGCCTCAAGCACGCTTCCCTGATAGTCAGGTAAAAGGAAGGAGTTAAAATACAAAATTGGCACTTGCAGATTTCTGGACATCAGAAAATATATTCTGAACTGTCTTTCAGAGCTTCTGGTAACCTCCAAGTTGTTAAAACATTTCTTCAGAGGGGTTCTTCTGTTCTAAAATTTCAGAAGTTCCTGATCAATAACCAAGTATTGCATATCCACCTTTACAATTTTATTTGAATAAGACCAAAAGCTTACGGTTTCCCTTTAGTACAAGTGGGGTTTTTTTTCTCCCTACTCTATACATTTTATCACCTAATACATGCTCAACAAAACTGCTCTGGGTTTCAAAGGACAATTTAAGCCAATAGACTGCAACAGCTTCATTCAAATTCTAAGTTAACAGAAGCTCTAACCTCTTTTTGTTGTTGCTGTTTTAGAAAAAACAGGAACACAATGTGGTACACTCTTTCTATAAGGCTCTGAGCTACTCACACAGTTCATGTGAATGACAGAATTCCACTGACAGCCTCCACTGTACAAGCAATCCTTAATCACACACATATTCCACCTCAAGTCATGCATGATCAAAGATTGCTGATGACAGATTTCTAGGATAGGTCCTTGCTGTTCTATGGATGGGCCACCAGCATTTTTGGATAACAATTAAGTCTTGCTGAAAATACACTCATTCAGTAGGGTCTATAGGGTCTTGGTACCAAATATTTTTGAGAGGCTTAAAACTTTTTGCTTAGCACTTCTAATTTTTCTCCTAGCCTTATAATAAGAGTGTCCTCTGTATTTTTTTTCTTTGTAGTTCAAATTATAGAAATGGGCTTAATGTCAAAACATAGAAGGGACAAAAAGTGGTCAGGTTTTTATACAGAGTCACCAAAAATCATGTGGTGATCTTCTACTTTGAGTTTATTTTGGAAAGGTTTAAACAATGCAATTGTCATTCTTTAATAATCAGACTACAGAAGCTGAGACTTAAAAATAAATGCTAGAAAAAACTAAATCTTTAACACTCTAAAAAAATGCAAACTATGTTGAATAAAATAGTAAAATTATAAGTTGAGTTTAGTAAATGAACTTGTTAATAAAGTGAAATTAAGTATATAATAACAGTAGCTGTGAAAGTATTTTGCTCAAGTTTTGGAACTGCTAGGAATCAGGTAACTTGCTTCTTAAGTCAAACACCTTATCAATACAGACATTTAAGCAACTGCTATAAATGAGTGATCAAATGATTATTAAAACTCCATTTCATGGCTCCTTCTCTAATGCCAGCAGGACACTCCTAAAAGCTGAATATTGGTGTGCAAGTTGAAATCCATTTTCAACGTGTTACAGAGAATCTTTGGTAAGTTATACTGAAGAAACAATCAAAAGAAATGCACGAGAGTAAATTTTAATTTATTTTTTAACTAGGTGTCAAAACTGTGCTGAGAAATTCTTCCCCTTGAGTCAGGCATGGTAGTTTTCCACTGCACTATTGTATCTTTGCTTGATAATTTTTTTCCATCATTTCATTAAGTTCTTCAAGTTCAGCACACACCACTATTTGAATAAGCTGTAGCACACCTTATCTAAGGATTAAGTAGAAGTACTGCTGCAAATTTAAAAGGTGAATCTGAGTAGCCATAAACCACGTAAATCAAAGAACTTGGTATCTCTTGTAATTATAAACTTCTGAGTTTAACTCAATTACAAAAATGTATAGCTCACTCCTCATATTTAATAAAACTACTAGTATAAATGGTGATTTGGACAGAAGTAAATACAAGTGCAGCCTTACAGTTATTGAGGAAGACAATTTTAACATATTTGTTTCTGAGCTGTTTTGTAACCACTGTAACTGAGGTGTTTCACTTCCTCCCCACTCCCCCCACAGCATTTACTAGCACCTCACCTCTCCTAGGGCTAACACGTGCACTATGGGAACACTACCTTCTTCCAAGATGGAGGGGACTTGAAACATGATTCCAATTAAGCGCCTTGTACTAGACCCCCTTTACAATGAATACTGAAAAGCCAATACTTATTGGGACTACAGGGTTCTGCTTAGCACTACAAGAGCTGTATAATTACAGGAAAGTCATATGGATAGGTCAGAAAAACTGTTTTAAACAGAAGTACGAACCACGTCCTTATTAAAGGCCAAAGCCTGAAGTACATACCCAGGCAATAGCCCCATGAGTTCACTGTTAGGTAAGAAACAGAGAGGACATGATTTGGCCCCATTTACTTTATGAAGTGGGGAAAAAAAAAAACCAACCCAAATACCAACATACTAGATATTGATCATTTAAAAGCCCTTTTAAGCTACTTATGACCAATTCTATTAATTGGAAGAGCCTAACACAGGCAAACCCATTTCTGAGAAGCAGACAGACATCTTTGATTCAGTTCACAACTCAAACCCTGCAATCCCATTCCAGATCCAAAGCAGTGTGGGGAGGCTCATCTTACTGGGTATATTCTGACATAACACACTTGAGACACCAGACAGGAATAGAAGACAAAGGGAGGAGTATGACCATTGAAGTTTAACTTCCTCAATAGTCTGTGTTTGGAATGCTGTAAATCAAGTATGAGCAATGTATTTGATTTGGATATTTAAGAGGTCCGGCAATAGTTTTCTTTAGAGAAAGTATAAATCCGTTTGTTTCTCTCTTTTCTTGAGAAGCAAATGTTCTTTATTGGGGTACAGAATGGCTTAGATGCAACACAAGAGTAATGTCATGATTTGCCAGTTAAAATTGACATCTGGGAATGCCCAAGACAAGGGTCAAAGCAACACATAATACAATGTAGCTAGCAATGCCCTCAAAAGATAAAGTCCTGAACTTTTTAACAGCCTTTATTATAAGGCAGGAGAGTTCTAAGGCAAATTGTTCATCATGGCAGAACATCAAATTAAAATGTCAAGATAGAAATAAGTAGAATATGGAGAGTAGGTTTGTGTTATCTGTAGAAAGAAGTTAGTGTGCAATAGCACCCAAGCTGTAATTCTCATTCCTAGTCAAATATTATTTTAGATTAGACTAAGATGCTTGAGATCAAAATAATTTCCCTGTGTGTTTGTATGCTCAATTATATAATAAGGCTGGATCCTACCAGAACAGCCTCCACAGGGACTCCCCAGGACATCACCAAAGGAACAAAATTAACACCACTGTAGGATCTGCTTCCTTCTCTGCATTACATTAAAAGACTAGGTTTAAATTAGATCTAGGTGAATACTTGGATACAATTCAACACTTTTAAATAGGAATAAAAAAGTTTCAAAATTAGATGCTGATATATTATTGAATAGCAATTAAACAGTGAGTGCCTTTTGGGCTGTCTGAAATTTCTTAGTTTTCAGTCTGATGTCCACAGTGCTACTTGTTGGAAAGCACAGGAAATTTTGCACAAATTTGATCACTCACATAGGCAGTTATACTTTAAAAACAGTATTTTTCACAAGAATTACCAATGAAATAATGTTTTAGGACACAATTGAATTTGAAATAGGTAATGTTTTGAATAGATTTTTGAGTTTTATTGAAATCTTACATGAACAAGAAATTGGAAATACAATCACATCAAGGAACAAATTGCCACGGCTTTGACGTTTTAAGCCAAACAAATTTTGTAGGGCAGATTTTCAAAAAGGTGTGAAGTTATAACAATTTAAAAACACAGTTATCCTACTTCTAGGAATGCAAAACATACAATCATGTTATTTTCAATACAAGAAAACTTAATTTGTTGTAATTTCTTAAAACTACTAAGACAAAGCACTAGCTTTTACTTTTATGTACAGCATACTCCTATGTAGTCTATCCCAAATCCAAAAAAAAAACCAAAAAAAAAAGAAAAAAAAAAAGAAGAAACT